>CM055122.1:1098460151-1098742651 GCA_029206835.1 Rana muscosa | reverse complement strand
AAATAAGTAATAAACTACAATTACACATGCATACATACATATATAAATTACTAAAGTACAAAAACTACATATATATGTAAAAAAACACACACACATGCTCACATACATATATAAATGACTAAAATACAAAAACTACAGATATAAGTAAAAAAAACACACACACACATGCACACATACATATATAAATTACTAAAGTACAAAAACTACAGATATAAGTAAAACACACACGCACACATACATAAATTACAGACATAAGTAAAAAACTACACACACACATGCACACATACAGTACATAAATTACTAGAGTACAAATATGACAGATATAAGTAAAAAACTACACACACACATACATATATAAATGACTAAAGTACAAAAATCTCATATATACGGTAAGTAAAAAAAACGACACACACACACCGATGCCTACTTTATATATATATATATGTGTGTGTATATGTATTTATAGTAGGGCGTATAGGTTATGTATAGGTTATGTATAGGTTAGGTTATGTATAGGTTATGTATAGGTTATGTATAGGTTATGTATAGGTTACGTATAGGTTATGTACAGGTTATGTATAGGTTATGTATAGGTTACGTATAGGTTATGTATAGGTTACGTATAGGTTATGTACAGGTTATGTATAGGTTATGTATAGGTTACGTATAGGTTATGTATAGGTTACGTATAGGTTATGTATAGGTTATGTATAGGTTATGTATAGGTTACGTATAGGTTATGTATAGGTTATGTATAGGTTATGTATAGGTTACGTATAGGTTATGTATAGGTTATGTATAGGTTATGTATAGCCTGTATAGTTATTGAAGGATGCATTTTTTTTCTGCAGTATGTTTAACCAACAGGTCAGTGTATGAAATTCCAAGACACAAGTGATTTGATATATGGATGTGGAGAAGTTCTGTCTCTCTGTAGTAGAGGCGGTATATAGACGGTGCATGCAGTGTGAAAGTATTTGCTAGGCTCGGTTTAGCCTAAAAGAAGTCTGTTTAGAGAGTCTGACTCTTTGAACTTTCTCAGGTAGAGTTCCCAGCTCGCTCGTGTTGTTTTAGTACATGGCAGAGGCGCAGGTGATCGCATACTGCAGACCTGACACAACTGTACCCACCTGCGGGAGTTTGGGGTCATTGATGTCCCAGGTGAGTTTCATGCCATAGGAACAGATGCAGTCAGAGTCATCATACATGTCACCGGAGATCTTGGACATAGTCATCGGCTCCAGTTTGCAGTATGCTGTTCAAAAAAAGCAAGATATTCTATTAACGGGCTATAATGGGAACCACTAATAACCATGCTGTGCAAACTGTTCTGTGTACTTCTTTAAATGGGAACACACAGAGGATTCTTTATCATTCTAAGCACACAAGAAAATGAATCTGCATGGATAATTTATATATATATATATATATATATATATATATATATATATATATATATATATATATATGACATTAGTGATAAATTGTGACATACCTGGAGAGCCAGCTGCCAGTGACTGATGAGCCCAGTGTCCCTTCCAAGTGTCAGCAGGTACAGGTAGACTCCTGTAGGGGACAGCCCCTTGTTTCTCCTCCTCTTGCTTTATTCAGATGAGAGAGGCAGGTCTCATCATTACCTGCTGTCAGTTGTGCAAGTCTTTCTAGTACTGATCCGAGACTGACCCCTCCTTCTAGAACTAACAATACAAGGGGAAGAGAAGGAAGGAGACACATCAGAGATTCCTATTCATTCAGAGGCAAAAGAAAAAAACATCCAGGTGACAAGTGTAAGCAGATTTTATACACAGATGACAAAAAAGAGAGAGATGGGTGCCAGATAGCTGCCACATCAAAGGTCAAGTTGTGCACCTGAAGTCAGGGCAGCAGCAGATGTACAAGTGAATGACACCTTGATTTCCAAAGCACAATAAATCATAAAGAAGTGTCACTTTTTATTACTTTCTTTCATCCTTTTGTCACTTATCAGTGCTGCTGCTCTTCTGCATCCTTTCTGCAGCCACTTTGGGGTTGATTTACGAAAACTGGAGAGTGCAAAATCTGGTGCAGCTGTGCATGGTAGCCAATCAGCTTCTAACTTTTGCTTGTTTAATTAACCCCTTTGCGACCGCACTACAGCGGAATGACGGCTACAGCGTGGCCACACTTTGCAGGGAGACCGTCATATGGTATCCTCCCATGCTCGCGCTGCCTGCGTGGCCCCTGCGGCGTGCAACGGCAGTGATCTGTGATTGTTGCATCCTTCAGATGCAGCTGATTATAGACCGGAGTAAAGAGCCAATCACAGCGGCTCTATACCGCGTGTCAAGTTATAGCCGATCACGGATCTAAACAGGATTTGCTGGTTATAGGCAATAATCCCCTCGCGCTGACAGGGCGTGAGGAGAGGAGACCTGAAAACCCGCAAATCAACACAGGAAACATCTACACTGACAATCTGGGTACTGATTATCTGTCTCCTGATAATCAGTGCAGGCCCAACAGTGCCCACCAGTGCTGACAATCTGTGCTCACCAGTGCTTCCAATCTGTCACCAGTGCTACCAATCAGTGCCCACCAGTGCTGCCAATCAGTCCCCACCAGTGTTTCCTATCAGTGCCAATTAGTGCCTTCTATCAGTGATGCCTATCAGTGCCACCTATCAGTGCAGCCTCATCAGTGCCTCCTCATCAGTGCCACCTCATCAGTGCTGCCTCATCAGTGCTCAACAGTGCCGCCTCATCAGTGCCCATCAGTGCCGCCTCATTGGTGCCACCTTACCAGTGCCCATCAGTGCTGCCTATCAGTGCAGCCTATCAGTGCATATCAGTGCATAATATCAGTGCAGCTTCATCAGGACACACCAGTGAAGGAGAAAAATTAAATTTTTACAACATTTTATAACAGAAACTAGGAGAACCTTTTTTTTCGAAATTTTCGGTCTTTTATCATTTGTTTAGCAAAAATCAAAAAACCCAGTGGTGATTAAATACCACCAAAAGAAAGCTCTATCTGTCTAAAAAAAAAAAATTATAACAATTTAGTTTGGGTACAGTGCTGAATGACTGTGCAATTGTCATTCAAAGTGCGATAGCACTCAAAGCTAAAAATTGGCCTGGGCAGGAAGGGGTGAAAGTGCGCAGTAGGCAAGTGGTTAAGCATTGACAAATAACCTGGAAGCTGATTGGTTTGTTTGCAGAGCTGCACCAGATTTAGCACTCTCCAGTTCTAGTAAATAAACCTCTTTTTGTCTAAATCATGGTTTCTCAACCAGGGTTTCTTTCAGAGAATAGGGGTTCCTTGAACAAGGAGCAATTTCTGCCTTTCAAAATAAGTCCCAACTGACACCATTGATCTTTTTATCTAGCTATAAGACCCCTTTCACACTGGGGCCACTGCCGCTTAAAGCGGAGGTGCAGCCAAAAAAAAAAAAAAAGTCAGCAGCTGCGAACAGTGTAGCTGCTGACTTTTAATAAGGAAACTTACCTGTCCTACTCGCCCGCGATGTCGGTCCCGCCACGGCGATTGATCGCTGCTGGCAGGTCCCGGCTCTTCCATCCTGAGTAAGGGAAACAGGCAGTGAAGCCGTAAGGCTTCACTGCTCGTTTCCTACTGCGCATGCGCCACTACTGCGCATGCGCCACTCGCACGGCGCTTTGTGAATGGGTGGCTTGCCTCCTGGGATACACACAGTTCCCAGAAGGCAGCGCGCCCCATTCACAAGAAGAGGAAGCGGAAGGAGACCCACCGCGGACGAGAAGAGGAACATTAGAGGCAGATTAGGGGACTTCCGCATAGCAACAGGCATTTAGGGTGAGTATAAAATGTATTTATTTTTTCAGGGTGGACCTCCGCTTTAAGCGCTTAAGCGCCGCTCGTTTTACTGGTGCTTTACCGCTGTTTAAGCAATGCTTTTTGGCTGCTAGCGGGGGGCACTTTTAACCCCAAAGAAGGGGTTAAAAGTGCCTGTGTTGTGGCGCTTTCAAAGTGCTTTCAGATGCTTTGAAAGCGCTGCCCATTTGATTCAATGAGCAGGGCGTTTTGGGAACGCTAAATACAGCACTTCAAAACCACCCCAAAGATGCTGTTTGCAGGACTTTTCCTAACGTCTTGCAAGCGCACTGCCCCAGTGTGAAAAGTCACGCTGAAATGAATAGGAGGTGGTTTTCAGGCGCTATTTAGAGGCTTTTTCTAGCGCTAATGATAATAAAGTGACTCAAGTGCTGATAAGAAATTCTTAAAACAATCCAAATAAGTAGTGATAAATAGTACATAGTCAAATGACGAAAGCTGCAACTAAAAATGTGTTCTGACACTGTGACAATTGAATAGTGAATGTGAAGTTGCGCTAAAATCAACCTACTAAATAAAATTCACAATTAATACAAACATAATGTGATAAAATCCAAATAATCATGTGCAGTAATTAGTGCACCAATGAGTGAACCAATACTCATAAAATCAAAGAGATTATAAGAATAGAAAAACGTCCATAAAGCTGGTGAGAATGAGCTTGTCTGGTATGAAGTGAATTCTCACCAGCTTTATGGACGTTTTTCTATTCTTATAATCTCTTTGATTTTATGAGTATTGATTCACTCATTAGTGCACTAATTCATAGGCGTGCGCACAGGGTGTGCCGGGGGTGCATGGCCACACCCTAATCACCCCATGTACATTAGCATTATCCAGGGGCAGCACCAGGTGGGTGGTTGGGGGTGCCAGTGGCCAGTGTAAATGCCCCCATTATATTAAAGGCTAGGTTCAACCTTAGGAACACATTACACCCGTATTTAGGGTGTAATATAATATGGTCTCAATCAACTGTCTCCCACCATTAGAGCCTCCTCCCTGTGATTGCAGGTGGCATTCATGCGTGTTTAAACTTTGGGGTACACACCCTAATGCAATAGGCTGCGCACACTTATGCACTAATTACTGCATATGATTATTTGGATTTTATCACATTATGTTTGTATTAATTGTGAATTTTATTTAGTAGGTTGATTTTAGCGCAACTTCACATTCATTAATCTATTTCTAGCGCTAAAACGCCTGAAAACCGCCTCAGTGTGAAAGGGGTCTAATGGAGTATTTCTTCCCAATGACCACAAGTGTAAGGAGCATGGGACAGTACAAAGTAGCAAATATCGAAATAAATGACACAGACACCAATCATATGTTTAAATGGTCATATTATGGCCACGGTGTTTATTTAAGGGGTAACCCAATGTTAACAATTCAAATAACTAAAAACCAGCTTCAAGCATAACAATAAATGTAAAACTTAACAGAATGATCCAATACTACCATGCCCCTCCAGACTTATACTGGAAGACGAACCCCCACTAAATAGCCATGTGAAATTACAAATAAATAAATAAAAAAGCAGAGGGGGGGGGGGGTGAGAGCGCAGTCAGGTCCTCTTCAGGTAGCTGGCAGCTGCAGCAGAATCCGGCTCTTTATACGTAGACAGAGTGCGCAAAAACAAACCGCCAATTTCGGCCAATGGTAACCTGTTGCTAAAGGAGATTCCACCAATAGTACCTGCTGAGAGAAGGGAGAGAAGCAGAGCAAGAGAACAGCCCTTTGCCCTGTCCCATGCGGGTCCCAGATAAAGCCAGGGACCGAACATTCTTTCTACTGACCATTACAGGAATGTATCATGAGTTGTAGATATAGGAATGATTTGCAGGGTTTCTCCGACACCGGAATATAGGTTCAAGGGTTCCTCAGTATTGAAAATATTAGAAAAAAATGGTCTGAATGCATGCACTCCAGCCATGGCTGTGTGGCATTTATCAGGGTAGGTGTACGGATAATGAGACTAGCAGACCATGCCTGAATATTGTGCATTTGAATGGCCAGTTGTAGCCTTCATCGGAAGCCCCTGTGAGTGGGGGGCAATACAGGGACACCACTGGGAGAGAAGGACAGAATGTTGTCACCCAACAACAGAAATTGCCTGAGCAAGGACCTTCAGAGTAAGATCACTATTTATTATTAAAGTGATTGTAAACGATTACCTTGTATAACAACCCATTCAGTTTAAAACAGAAAGAAAAGGCAAAACAGTTGTGTAGAGATATAAAAATATACCGGTATATAAATAACTTTTTTTCCTTTTTTATAGGTTCCTTCTGTTCTCAGCTGCATACGAGCTGGGGGGGAGTAAAAGCAGCTGCACAATGGTCTTCCCAGTGAATGGCCATGCAGGGGGAGTGTGTCAGGACAAGTCTGATCATTAGAGGAGAGCAGGTTGGGTTCCCAGCACAGCTAGAGAACTGACCACGCTGTGCTCTACTGCCTAGTGTACTCAGTTTATAATAAGAAAGCAGATTAACACCAGGGATTTCACACAAAGGAAAAAATACAAAGAGAACAGGATACTTTTTTATACAAGTACATGGTACAGCAGGCACATATCAGGAATATGAAATATTGGAGTAACATATTCTTTCATGAACACTGACAATTTACAAAATAGTGAAAACTACATTTAAAATTACAGTACATTGATTTAGGTGTATCTGAAGCATTTTTTTTTTTTAATCAATACATTTTTATTAAAAAATTGACAGAGACGGTACACAACAGAGAAATTGTAGAAAATATACAATAGTAGCATTTACATTAGGTACATGGGTCATTACATTATAAGTATAACCAGATGCCGATTTTTCTAGTTTTCTAGTGGTGAGGGGTTAGACTTTCTGTCAAATTTGCAGGAAATTCCCCTCTTTATTTGTCCTGATAAACATTGTCATTAAAAATTAAATTGATTGAAATCCAATATTTTAGAGTTGCCACCAGAACAAAAAGTATGGGTACATTTTCCAATTGGGAAAACTGTTCCGGTGACAACTGGGATGGGAATTGGCCTAACTTTGGGGAGATTTCCTTTGACTTCCTGTTGTGTCTCCAGGACAGGTACTAAGAAGAAACCTCCCCAGCAGAACAGAAGCAGCAAAAATGAGCTCACATGGGTTTTATACCTTCTCTACACTATCCAAAAGGTTTTAGCTTGAACATACCCTTTATAATGTATATGCAATTTTAAAGAGTTGGTTTATAAATGCTTTAATACTATTGAAAGATAAATAAACTAAAATATGCTTCAAGTTTATGTTAGTAACTAAGAGATGATAAAAAGCATATCTGTAGTTTGGTCTACTATTGTAGTATTTTTATTTTTGAGACAGCATTTTAATTCTACAGTTATGTCTGGAGCGCTCTGTATACTGTATTTAGCAAGGGAAGATATCTTTATCACTGGGATTCCCCTGGCCTTTCAGGGGAAATAACCAATGTTAAGATGTGTATAGATTTATAGATTTGAATAGCTTTTTTCATAAGGAAGTATAAGTCCACTCGTGATGCCTTTTATCTACAAAAAACAGAATATATTATATGCTCAAATTGGGTGTGATTACATCTTTGCGTAGTATAGAATAGGCAATAGCAAACATGAAGTGCAATTCATAAGGCTTTAATACAAGGACCCAGATCTCCCCCTAGGACGGCATATTAGAGATATTCATAACAGTAAAATTCCAAGAATAAAATTTTTAATCTTGGATAGGATCCATCCAAATAATAGAGGAGGAGACTGGAATAGAACTCTCTTGCAGAGAGAAACAAAATGGATTTTTACTCTGAATGCCACCCTGCCACCCGGGTTAAATGAACATATTAGTTATCGTCCCTTTTTGGAGGGTTTCTCCTCTGGTGGTTGGGAAGAATAGAAGAGAGTATATATTCATCATTATTATGATTATTGCTATACATCAAAGTTTTGAGTATGTTTAGTATGATATATGTTATATGGTATATTTTTTTGTTATTGTATGCGTTATAGGTTGATGTGTGTCTTTTGTGTTGGGCCTGCGGGGTCCATTGCTTTCTGCACGACGCACGTAGGGGGTTAATTGTCTGGATGACCAATTCATTTTGGCCTCTTGTTACAAAAATTTTTTTTTTCCCCCTTTTTTGATGCAAAATAATTTCTTTTTTGCACACATGCGTCGGCGCTACTTATCTGCCGATTGCTGTCGTATTGAGACCGCGCTTGGCATTTAATGTGCGGGGGGTCCCTCTTTAGGTAACATGATCCTGTGCCTGTTTTAAGGGATTACTTTTCCCACCTATTCTTTCTGTTTTATTTGACTATGACAGTTTTAGATCTGAGGCTCTATAGATGGAATACACCATCTGCGTCCTGTTGCAGTCTCTGGACGTTGACCGTGTTAGGTGTTTCCGGTGTCGGCGTTTCTATGCGGACATACACTTCCGCTCGCGGCTCTTTTGGTTTCGCTTTAGAGTGTTTTACACTCAAGCGACGCCATGCGTATTGACGTCACCACACGCCGGCCTTCTGCGCCGTCCGCTCACACAGCTGTGGCGGCTTATCAAGACGCCATTTAAAGCCCATCTCACTAAACGGAGATTTGCACGGGCACAGGACACGGTACCAGTTTACAGTCTGGAGGAGCTACACAGGTATATACTCTCATTCATATGGATAGACTCTTTTAGGTATTTAGGACATCACTATCCTCTTATTTAAGTGGTTGCCAATGGTGCTTATTTGCACCTTTACCCTCCTTTTTGTTTCTCTTTCTTTTTACAGTATTTCCCTCAACAATTAGAAGATAGCCACACTTCATACAACTCACTCTACTGCCAGAGGAATGCATAATTTATGCAATCTCTCAGATATGAGAGAGATTCTTTCTTGAATTGATAGGAGTTGCTGTTTTTCTTCTTGTCTACTCGAAATGAAGGTTTACTGGTAGGTTTTTGAGGATAATTTGCTACATCTTTTTGGCTTAAGCTCCAATAAATGAGGATATTAATTAATACTAAGGGCTGTCCATATATGTTTTGCAGAAACCTAGACTCTTTATTTAGAGTCTTTTCTAGCTCCATCGTCTGTCACCATTTGGGGACCTTCGTATGAAAGTTTATTTTTGGACCCTGCTCCAGCCTTTTTCTGTGGTGCGTTTCTTTTTTCTCTCTCGCTCCATATACACGGCGACACACGTGCCCTATTCTCGCATGGAATATCAAACTACTTTTGGAAATATTTGTAAGCAAAAATTATTATTTACTTATTTTCATATACATATGTGACGTTTTATCTATTTGTATAAACAATTTTATGCATATATATACACAATAGCATCATGTATTTAATGGAATCTGTCTTTTTATAGACAACTCCCGATTTTAATGTCCACAAAAGAAGGGTAACCGAAACAGCTGTCGGGTCGGACTACAAAACGTTATGTTCTTTTTTTCTTTTTTGAATACAAACAGTTTTTTTGTGAATCTGTATTTAATTCATGTATTTTAACAAGAAACTGTCTTTGTAATTATGTCTTTATACTCGTTGATTAAATTCATATATTTTTCAATATACCTCTGAGTGTTGTCAGTCACTTTTAAAGTCCCACCTCCCAAGGGGGTTCTTCCAGTTTTTCATACAATTAGGGATGTGGTGACTGTCAACATTTACAATCCTGCAATCGTTGGTTTTCTTTCTCTAATACAAGGATAAGGATCTTTATTTTCAGCCATGAATATCATATAATACATATGAGGAATATTACCACATAGAGATAGAATGTTGTTTTTTATATATAATGGCATTGAACTCATCCTATAGGTATACCTGATATGATCATTTACATACTTTTTATGATTCACAATAAAGGTTACGTTTTGGTTAAGTGACCTTTTGGTGCGTAGGGAAGCGCACCCTCGTCTAGTTCTAGTACTGCAAGAAATTGCTGGGTGAATCCCATAGAGCAGGCATGTACAAAGTCTGGCCCGCGGTTCCAGTTTCGAACGGCCCGCCTGGTAATTTGGACATGTATATCTTTTGTGGCCCCCAACGAATCCCCGAGCGCTGGGGGGCCACAAAAGATATACATGCTGGCTGCCTTGGAGGGGACAGGGAGGAGGCGGGATGA
This sequence comes from Rana muscosa, assembly GCA_029206835.1. Taxonomy (NCBI): domain Eukaryota; kingdom Metazoa; phylum Chordata; class Amphibia; order Anura; family Ranidae; genus Rana; species Rana muscosa. Next base: position 1,098,732,680 of record CM055122.1, on the reverse strand, counting down.
GTGCCGTACATACAGGTGAATTTTTCACGGCGGCCTCTGTAATAGGAAGTCCTGTCTCCTGCGCTGCTATTGGACGACTGTTCTGTCCATCACAGGAGGCGGGACTTTGTAATAAAAAGGCCGCAGAGAAAACAGATTCTGCTGTATGTAATCTGTTGGCGCTCGTCCCGCCCCCTCCCTGTCCCACCTGAGGTTGCAGATGGGCATCAGTCAGGCTGCACTGATGGCATTGGTGAGTCTGCATTCCTGGCAATGGGGGTACTGCATTCCTGGCAATGGGGGTGCTGCATTCCTGGCAATGGTAAGGCATGGCAACGGTGGGTCTGCATTCATAGCAACGGTGGTGCTGCATTCATGGCAACGGTGGGGCAGCATTCATGGCAACGGTGGGGCTGCATTCATGGCAACGGTGGGGCTGCATTCATGGCAACGGTAGGGCTGCATTCATGGCAAAGGTGGGTCTGCATTTATGGCAATGGTGGGGCAGCATTCATGGCAACGGTGGGGCTGCATTCATGGCAACGGTGGGTCTGCATTCATGGCAACGGTGGGGCTGCATTCATGGCAACGGTGGGGCAGTATTCATGGCAACGGTGGGGCAGCATTCATGGCAATGGTGGGGCAGCATTCATAGCAATGGTGGGGCAGCATTCATGGCAACGGTGGTGGGGCTGCAGATGGGCATTGATTAGACTGCATTCATGGGCACTGACCCTTATTTTGCTTCACAGTTCTTTATTTAAAATTGTAGTTTTTTCCTGAACCTTCCCTCTTAAAATTAAGGTGCGTGTTATACGCCGATAAATACGGTAAATACAGTATATCCAAATAACACGCCCAAGCTCATCTCTTCACCACACACAGCCACAAAGGCAAGATAATTCTTGTTGGGAAGTGTATTAGTGCTCAGATGAACACACTTAGACTGAATTTTAACCACTTGCCGGCCACCGCACTAACTTATACGTCGACAGAATGGCACGGACAGGTACTTCCCTTTAAATTTGCCGTTGTGTAGTTGCGTGTGTGCCGCCGCCGGCGCGCACACGACCCTGCCGCGAGCTTCGTGACCACGCCCGCGGGACCCGCGGACTTGATGTCCGCCGGTGTCTCGCGATCCTGTCACGGAGCTGAAGAAAGGGAAGATGTCAGTGTAAACACAACATATCACTGTTCTTCCTAGTGACATGTCACTAATCGTCTGTTCCCTCTCATCGGGAGCAGCGATCAGTGACATGTCACTCGTAGCCACGCCACCACACAGTTAGAATCACTCCCTAGGACACACTTAACCCCTTCCTAGCCCCCTAGTGGTTAACCCCTTCACTGACAGTCACATTTACACAGTAATCAGTGCCTTTTTATAGCAGTATACATGTGAATGGTCCCAAAATAGCGCCAAAAGTATCCGATGTGTCCGCCATAATGTGGCAGTCATGATAAAAATCGCTGATCACCACCATTACTAGTAAAAAAAAAATATTAATAAAAATGCCATAAAACTATTCCCTATTTTGTAGACGCTATAACGTTTGCGCAAACCAATCAATAAACGCTTATTGCGGGTTTTTTACACATTAGATTTAAATATGTAGAAGAATATGTATCGGCCTAAACTGAGGAAAGAAATTTTTTTTTTATATATTTTTTGGGGATATTTATTATAGCAAAAAGTAAAAAATATAGCTTTTTTAAAAATAATTGTCGCTCTATTTTTGTTTATAGAGAAAAAAATAAAAACCACAGAGGTGATCAAATACCACCAAAAGAAAGCTCTATTTGTGGGGAAAAAAAGGACGTCAATTTTGTTTGGGAGCCACGTCGCACGACTGCGCAATTGTCAGTTAAAGCGCCGCAGTGCCGAATCGCAAAAAGTGCTCTGGTCTTTGGCCAGCCAAATGGTCCGGGGCTGAAGTGGTTAATGGTTCAAAGAATGACAGACAAAATGGTCGGCCCTCACGCGCGTTCACTTCATCAAATCTGGCCAGGGGTGTCCAAAAAAGTTTGGACACCCCTGCCATAGAGTCTTACTTGTAACAATTTTTTCACTGGGCAAATTTCACTTGTGCATCCTTAATAAATAGACCCATAAGAATAACAATTTAACTGGGGTAAGAGGGTGGCAGTACACTGGGTTCATGTAGGTAGGAAGTATAAATCCAACCCTGGCTGCACATTATTATGTCTTTGTTGAACAAATGATTTAAAGCTGAAATTCAGGCAAACACAAGTTATTGTACCATCGTATTAATTAATAAATAATGATTTTTTTTTATGAAATCAGTATCATTACCTTAGGCAGGCCATAGACAGTGCAAATTTCTTTCCTGCGGGTTGCAGGAAAGAAATTTGCATGATTCCCCCATTAACACAGACAGACTACCAAAATGTGTCACAGATAATAGTTTTTACAAAACTATGGCACTAGGGCTGCACCAAATTCAAAAATAATTACCTCCAGTTGGAGGTCATTAGGATTACCGTATTTATCGGCGTATAACACGCGCCGGCGTATAACACGCACCCCAAGTTTAGGAGGGAATTTTAAGGAAAAAAACTTTTAGGAGGGAAATTCAAGGGAAAAAAACTTACATTTAAATGCAGCATGCAGCCTTGCCCAGTGTCCATCTGTCCATCTGCAGCCTTGCCCAGTGTCCATCTGTCCATCTGCAGCCTTGCCCAGTGACCATCTGTCCATCTGCAGCCTTGCCCAGTGACCATCTGTCCATCTGCAGCCTTGCCCAGTGTCCATCTGTCCATCTGCAGCCTTGCCCAGTGCCTTTGCAGCCTTGTCAGTCTCAGCGTTTTTTAAATTTGGCGCCGATTTCTGTGGAGAGGAGCGAGCGGGGCCGAGTGTACTTCGGCTAGACTCGGCTCCTCTCGCAGTCCCGCCCATCTCCACTGACTGCGCCGCTGACAGAGAAAGCCGAGTGTACTTCGGCTAGACTCGGCTCTGCTCACAGTCAGGGGCAGGACTGCGAGAGGAGCTGAGACTAGCCGAAGTACACTCGGCTTTCTCTATGTCAGCGGCGCAGTCAGAGATGGGCGGGACTGCGAGAGGAGCCAAGTAAAACAGAGTGTACTTCGGCTTCGGCTCCGCTCGCTCCTCTCGCTCGTTTCAGCAGGGGAATCGGCGGAGTATCGGCGTATAACACGCACCCACGATTTTCCCCTGATTTTAAGGGGAAAAAAGTGCGTGTTATACGCCGATAAATACGGTAACTGTTATATGGCATACTACAGAGAAAGACTGTCTATATCTATACACAGGGATGCTGTTGCAAAATCATGGGGCCCTGTACAGCCTTCCTGACAGCCCCCCCAATCCTGCCTACACCCCACCCACTTCCCTGGGGTGCAGCGAACAGATACACTGACTTTACCCCCACGCCCCAAAAATGAAAAAAAAAGTCCCACATCCTGGGCCCCTCTTTTGACCTGATGGGGCGCAGGGAAGTGTAATTGAAGCCCTGGTAAACAAGTAGGAGTGGGCGTGCGGTGTAGTAAAACACATTTTTTTCATTTAGCCCCTGTATACACCACTGCAACTTGTTATGCCATTTGGCACCTCCAAATCGCATGATAAGTTGCATCCCATTGCCGGCAATGGAACCGTTCATATCACCGCGACTCATGTTGCAGCGATTATGAAAAAGCTTCCTGCACTATTTTTTACCGATTTTGTTGCGACTTGCAAAGACTTCTGTTAAATAAAGTCGCAAGCCGCAATGAAATCGACAGTGCAAATCACACTGAAGTGCAGCTTTGAAATCACACCGAAGTAGCACGATTTCAAAGCCGTTCCGTTGTGAACCAGGGCTAAGGGAACAATAAAGTTGCCATGGGCCCCCTGTTTAGCTGATGAGGTCTGCGCCCAGTACAACAGGACCAGTTGTACTGCCTTATTAGCGGCCCTGTCTATACGCTGTGTAGTAGGAAGGCCCATCCATCTGCAAAGCATCCTGGGTGCTGCGCTGTCTGCCTGACAGCTGAGCTGCACTGAGGATGGAATGTTCATATGGCTTCCAACAACTATGTAAATTTGGGGCCATCACTGACATTTGTGGTGTGGAAACACAAATAATTTTTTAGACACTCTTCATTAGTATCTCCGAGATTTTTTTTAGAAAAATGGTGGTAATTGCAAAAATTGTTCTAACCAGACATCATAGACATACTGTATCAAAATTTTAATATCAAAACTGTATCCTCACAGTAATTAGAGTAGACATGTGCAAAACAAAACATTTTGATTCGTTATTTACATTAAATTAGTTTAATCCATATAATTTGTTTTGTTTATTCGTATTTGAATCGATTTGAATTTTCCGAATTCCAATAGTTTTCGATTTGTTTTCCAATTTCCAAAGAGGATGAAATAGAAAAGAAGATAAAGGAATATAATAGAAAAAAATATATAGAATTGAAAAGAATATAACAGAACTCAAAAGAATAGAATATAAAAGAGTAAAACAGAACAAAATAGTATAGAAAAGAAAAAGAAAAAAAGAATATACTGTATATACTCGAGTATAAGCCGAGTTTTTCAGCACATTTTTTTGTGCTGAAAATGCCCCCCTCGGCTTATACTCGAGTCACCCTTTTGCGCCTGATCTCCCGAACTTTGGAGACCCAGTACAGACCTATAGCCCCACTCTTCCTCTACAAGTATGCAAAGTTTGTTGTCCAGGGGACCTACGGCCGGGGAGCATCGATTTTTCAAACCCAGGCATCCCTTCCATAGACTCCCATGTTAAACTGTAATTTCCCTGGTAACTTTGGGGACCCGGTACCAGCCGTTCGTAGGTCCCCTGGACCCGAAACCTGGCACACATGTAGCCCCAGTATCCCTATACAAGTGTGCAAAGTTTGCTGTCTGGGGGACCTACAGCAGGGGAGCACCGATTTTTCAAATCCAGGCACCCCTTCCATAGACTCCCATGTGAAACGTAAGTCTGGTCATGGACACAGTGAGGCATGGGCACAGTGAGGTATGGGCACAGTGAGGTATGGGCACAGTGAGGCATGGACACAGTAAGGCATGGGCACAGTGAGGCATGGGCACAGTGAGGCATGGACACAGTGAGGCATGGACACAGTGAGGCATGCACATGGACACAGTGAGGCATGCACCTGCACACCTTAGGCTTATACTCAAATCAATACATTTTCCCAGTTTTTTGTGGTAAAATGAGGTTCCTCGGCTTATATTCGGGTCAGCTTATACTCGAGTATATACGGTAATCATCTTCTGAAATTTGAATAGAAAAGAATAGAATACAAGAGAATAGAATAAAAAAATAGAATAAAATACAGTGAAACCTTGGATTTCGAGCATAATCCGTTCCAGGAGAATGCTTGTAATCCAAAGCACTTGCATATCAAAGCGAGTTTTCCCATAAAAGTCAATGGAAACTAAGATAATTCGTTCCACATTGACTTCTATTGCATGCAATATCGCATGTGGCCAGAGGTGGGGGGGAGACATTTGGAAATATTCGGAGACGCTAGGATGAACTCGGAAAGGCTCAGAAACACTCAGGAACTGAATATTTCCGAGTATTTCCGAATATTTCCAAACGGCTCCGAACGGCTCAGAGTGTCACCGACTCCCCCTGACCTCTGGCCAAATGCAGTACTGCACACCGCAGAGGCTTGAATCCTGCTTGTTTTGCGAACCAAGTCAGGATTTAAAAAAAATAATAGCTTGTATTGCAAAACGCTCGTTAACCGCGTTAATCGCAATCTGAGGTTCCACTGTATAAAGAATAGATTAGAATAGAATAGAAAATAACAGAATAGTGTAGAAAAGAACAACAGAATAGAATAGAAAGAATATAACCATCGTCCTATTCTAATCTATTCTTTTCTATTCTATTCAAATTTGAATTGATTCTATTTGAAATTTGGAAATTGTTATATTCTTTCTATTCATTTCTATTTTATTCTTATGTATTCTAATTCAAATGTATTGTATTTTGAATTCGAATTTCAGAAGATAGTAATATTCTTTCTATTTTATTCTATTCTTTTTTTTTATTCTATCCTATTTTTATTTCTATTCTATTTTATTCTCTTTGGAAATTGGAAAACAAACACTTTTTCGAATTTTAATTTTCAAACTATTCGAATTCTAAAACTATTCTAAATTGATTCGAATTGATTCTAATTTAGTCCGAATTTTTTTTCCTTATTTCAGATTCGTTTTATAATTTGGTACTATTGTAATTCTAAAAACTTGTCCGAATTTCAATTCGGAACAAAACGAACTGCGTATGTCTAATTCGAGCCACTCATGATGTTAGTGAATATGGTGAAATTTCACTTTGCAAGGAATACCCAATCACATGCAGGGAAAAATGTGATGGAAGTCAAGTCTTCGCCTCATTCACTAAGCTCTAGGGAAAGTTCCCTTGCACAGTGAACAGGTCACTTACCTTTAGTAAATATGTGTCTTCCTTTGAGGTCTTTGTTGGACTTGGAAGTGTCTATGGAATTTAAAGCTGAGCTCCAGCTAAACACACTTTTACCTACCAAAGGATTCGCATTTCTGTCCATCCAGTCTTGAAATGTACACATCTTTTTCACAACATTCAGTAATATCTGTAGGTTTTGCCTCTCCCCAGTCTGTTACTGGACAGTAGGGATGAGCTTCGTGTTCGAGTCGAACATACGTTCGACTCGAACATCGGCTGTTCGATCGTTCGACGAAGATCGAACGATTTGGGCCGTTCGCGCCAAATTCGAGTGACGCGAACGGCCCACAATGCACTACGCCATTGCAGTGTCATCCAGGCGCTGTGATTGGCCAAGCATGCACTGTGACCCCGCATGCTTGGCCAATCACAGCGCCGGCAGCGAGGAGAGCAATGATTGGCCACAGTCAGGATGCCTGTGGCCAATTATTGCTGAGGGGGTTTAGTACACGCCCCACACTATAAAAGGCCGCCAGCGCGGCGGCCTTGTGTAGTGTGTTCCGGACCGGAGTAGGGAAAGAGAAGCATAGGCAGGGACAGTGTCATTATTTTTCCTTTACATAATCCTGGATTCCTTGTGTTTAGGGACAGATAAGGATAGGTAGGGAGAGTGTCAGTGACAGTGTGCTATTCTGTGCTAATCCTTGTTTGTAGGGACAGAGAGGTACAGTGAGGGAAAGTGTCAGTGTGCTATTCTGTTCTAAACCAATCTTGCTGAACCATATTTTCAATCCTTGAGTTTAGGGACAGAGAGGTACAGTGAGGGAAAGTGTCAGTGTGCTATTTTGTGCTAAATCTTGTTTGTAGGGACAGAGAGGTACAGTGAGGGAAAGTGTCAGTGTGCTATTTTGTGCTAAATCTTGTTTGTAGGGACAGAGAGGTACAGTGAGGGAAAGTGTCAGTGTGCTATTCTGTTCGAAACCAATTTTGCTGTTCCATATTTTCAATCCTTGAGTTTAGGGACAGGGAAGGACACTCGTAGAAATTATCAGTGTGCTATTCTGTGCTAAATCTTGTTTGTAGGGAGGGACAGAGTAGGACAGTGAGGGAAAGTGTCAGTGTGCTATTCTGTTCTAAAACTATTTTGCTGAACCATATTTTCAATCCTTGAGTTGAGGGACAGAGAGGTACAGTGAGTGAAACTGACAGTGTGCTGTTCTGTTCTAAACCAAATTTGCTGTTCCATATTTTCAATCCTTGAGTTGAGGGACAGAGAGGTACAGTGAGGGAAAGTGTCAGTGTGCTATTCTGTTCTAAAACTATTTTGCTGAACCATATTTTCAATCCTTGAGTTGAGGGACAGAGAGGTACAGTGAGTGAAACTGACAGTGTGCTGTTCTGTTCTAAACCAAATTTGCTGTTCCATATTTTCAATCCTTGAGTTGAGGGACAGAGAGGTACAGTGAGGGAAAGTGTCAGTGTGCTATTCTGTTCTAAAACTATTTTGCTGAACCATATTTTCAATCCTTGAGTTGAGGGACAGAGAGGTACAGTGAGTGAAACTGACAGTGTGCTGTTCTGTTCTAAACCAAATTTGCTGTTCCATATTTTCAATCCTTGAGTTGAGGGACAGAGAGGTACAGTGAGGGAAAGTGTCAGTGTGCTATTCTGTTCTAAAACTATTTTGCTGAACCATATTTTCAATCCTTGAGTTGAGGGACAGAGAGGTACAGTGAGTGAAACTGACTGTGTGCTGTTCTGTTCTAAACCAAATTTGCTGTTCCATATTTTCAATCCTTGAGTTGAGGGACAGAGAGGTACAGTGAGGGAAAGTGTCAGTGTGCTATTCTGTTCTAAAACTATTTTGCTGAACCATATTTTCAATCCTTGAGTTGAGGGACAGAGAGGTACAGTGAGTGAAACTGACAGTGTGCTGTTCTGTTCTAAACCAAATTTGCTGTTCCATATTTTCAATCCTTGAGTTGAGGGACAGAGAGGTACAGTGAGGGAAAGTGTCAGTGTGCTATTCTGTTCTAAAACTATTTTGCTGAACCATATTTTCAATCCTTGAGTTGAGGGACAGAGAGGTACAGTGAGTGAAACTGACAGTGTGCTGTTCTGTTCTAAACCAAATTTGCTGTTCCATATTTTCAATCCTTGAGTTGAGGGACAGAGAGGTACAGTGAGTGAAACTGACAGTGTGCTGTTCTGTTCTAAACCAAATTTGCTGTTCCATATTTTCAATCCTTGAGTTGAGGGACAGAGAGGTACAGTGAGGGAAAGTGTCAGTGTGCTATTCTGTTCTAAAACTATTTTGCTGAACCATATTTTCAATCCTTGAGTTGAGGGACAGAGAGGTACAGTGAGTGAAACTGACAGTGTGCTGTTCTGTTCTAAACCAAATTTGCTGTTCCATATTTTCAATCCTTGAGTTGAGGGACAGAGAGGTACAGTGAGGGAAAGTGTCAGTGTGCTATTCTGTTCTAAAACTATTTTGCTGAACCATATTTTCAATCCTTGAGTTGAGGGACAGAGAGGTACAGTAAGTGAAACTGACAGTGTGCTGTTCTGTTCTAAACCAAATTTGCTGTTCCATATTTTCAATCCTTGAGTTGAGGGACAGAGAGGTACAGTGAGTGAAACTGACAGTGTGCTGTTCTGTTCTAAACCAAATTTGCTGTTCCATATTTTCAATCCTTGAGTTGAGGGACAGAGAGGTACAGTGAGGGAAAGTGTCAGTGTGCTATTCTGTTCTAAAACTATTTTGCTGAACCATATTTTCAATCCTTGAGTTGAGGGACAGAGAGGTACAGTGAGTGAAACTGACAGTGTGCTGTTCTGTTCTAAACCAAATTTGCTGTTCCATATTTTCAATCCTTGAGTTGAGGGACAGAGAGGTACAGTGAGGGAAAGTGTCAGTGTGCTATTCTGTTCTAAAACTATTTTGCTGAACCATATTTTCAATCCTTGAGTTGAGGGACAGAGAGGTACAGTGAGTGAAACTGACAGTGTGCTGTTCTGTTCTAAACCAAATTTGCTGTTCCATATTTTCAATCCTTGAGTTGAGGGACAGAGAGGTACAGTGAGGGAAAGTGTCAGTGTGCTATTCTGTTCTAAAACTATTTTGCTGAACCATATTTTCAATCCTTGAGTTGAGGGACAGAGAGGTACAGTGAGTGAAACTGACAGTGTGCTGTTCTGTTCTAAACCAAATTTGCTGTTCCATATTTTCAATCCTTGAGTTGAGGGACAGAGAGGTACAGTGAGTGAAACTGACAGTGTGCTGTTCTGTTCTAAACCAAATTTGCTGTTCCATATTTTCAATCCCTGAGTTGAGGGACAGAGAGGTACAGTGAGGGAAAGTGTCAGTGTGCTATTCTGTTCTAAAACTATTTTGCTGAACCATATTTTCAATCCTTGAGTTGAGGGACAGAGAGGTACAGTGAGTGAAACTGACAGTGTGCTGTTCTGTTCTAAACCAAATTTGCTGTTCCATATTTTCAATCCTTGAGTTGAGGGACAGAGAGGTACAGTGAGGGAAAGTGTCAGTGTGCTATTCTGTTCTAAAACTATTTTGCTGAACCATATTTTCAATCCTTGAGTTGAGGGACAGAGAGGTACAGTGAGTGAAACTGACAGTGTGCTGTTCTGTTCTAAACCAAATTTGCTGTTCCATATTTTCAATCCTTGAGTTGAGGGACAGAGAGGTACAGTGAGGGAAAGTGTCAGTGTGCTATTCTGTTCTAAAACTATTTTGCTGAACCATATTTTCAATCCTTGAGTTGAGGGACACAGAGGTACAGTGAGTGAAACTGACAGTGTGCTGTTCTGTTCTAAAGTAAATTTGCTGTTCCATATTTTCAATCCTTGAGTTTAGGGACAGAGAAGCACACTCGTAGAAATTATCAGTGTGCTATTCTGTGCTAAATCTTGTTTGTAGGGAGGGACAGAGTAGGACAGTGAGGGAAAGTGTCAGTGTGCTATTCTGTTCTAAAACTATTTTGCTGAACCATATTTTCAATCCTTGTGTTTAGGGACAGAGAAGGATAGGCAGGGGACAGTGTCAGTGTCATTGTTGCTAAGCCTCCTGCACAGTATACACCTGAAGGTAGCCCTTATTGCTGTTTTTCCCATCTCCCTGCAGGCCATCCATTAAAATGTCTGGAAGGCAACCAAGGAGAGGCAGACAGTCAGGAGGCAAAAAAAGAGGGCAAGCAGGCTCTGTGTCTGGGGGCAACAGTGCTGGTCGTGTACGCGGTGCATTGTCATCAGCACATGGCCATGGGACACGCTTGTCCTTGTTTTCGGCAGCTGGACATGTTGAGCCACATCATGCCGAAGACTTGGTAGTGTGGATGACCAAGCCCACCTCATCCTCCTCATCCTCTCTCACCCAGGCTCAGGGTACTGGCAAAGCAGCTGCCAAAGCGTCCTCTTCTCTGGTATCATTATCTTCATTAGTCAATCCTTCCCTAGACCCACCATGCCCTCCTCCTGAGGAGTCCCCCGAACTGTTTGAGCACAGTGTTGGGTACATGCTCCAGGAGGATGCCCAGCGTTTGGAAGGATCTGATGATGATACCCAGCTAGAGGAAGGCAGCAGCGTGAGAGCAGAGAGAGGGGATGCTCAAGAAGGACACCAATCTGGCAGTCATGCTCCAGCAGCTGCAGCATATTGCCAGATTGGCTCCAGTGATGAGGAGGGAGGGGATGATGAGGTCACTGACTCCACGTGGGTGCCTAATAGGAGAGAGGAGGAGGAGGAGGATGAGGAGGAGGCACATCTCCAACGAGGCAGGATGCCCTTGAGTGGCCAGCGTATGGGCAGCACACCGACGGAATCACACCGCAGAGCTCCGCCTGTGCAGGGCGCTGCCTCTGCCCGTCATGCAAAAAGTTCTTTGGTGTGGGCCTTTTTTGAGGCGAGTGCATCAGATCGCACAGCTGCTGTTTGCAACATATGTCTCAAGCGTATATCGCGTGGCCAAAACATCAGCCGCTTGGGCACCACATGCTTGATCAGACATATGTTGACCTGCCATGCAGCTCGTTGGCAAGCCTACCTTAAAGACCCACACCAAAGAACAAAGCTGACCTCTTCTTGCACCGCATCAGCTGGGATCTCCAACCCCACTATACCTTCACTCCTCTCTGAAACCTGCTCTGAGAGGAATGAAGGTGTAGAATTAGGTGTGTCACAGGCAAGTACTTGCGGGCACTCTGCTAGCAGTACACCAACGTCCGATTCTAGCAGGCAAATTTCCCTGCCCCAGCTGCTGGACCGTCGAAAGAAGTTCACTCCCAGCCATCCACATGCCCAGCGGTTGAATGCTAGCTTGGCTAAATTGCTAGCGCTTCAACTGCTGCCTTTTCAGTTGGTAGACTCGGCCCCCTTCCGTGAGTTTGTGCAATGTGCGGTTCCTCAGTGGCAGGTTCCCAAACGACACTTTTTCGCACGGAAGGCTATTCCGGCTCTCTACAGGCATGTGGAAGGCAATGTCTTGGCCTCGCTGGACAGGGCGGTCAGCGGTAAGGTGCATATTACCGCTGACTCATGGTCCAGCAGGCATGGACAGGGACGTTACCTTTCTTTCACGGCCCATTGGGTCACTCTTTTGGCAGCTGGGAAGGATGCAGGACAAGGTGCAGTAGTGTTGGAGGTTGTTCCACCGCCACGCCTCCAAAATGCTACTACTGGTTGTGACACACCTCTCTCCTCCACCCCCTCCTCTTCTTCTTCCTCCATGGCCTCTTCCTGTGGTTTGTCCTTGGAACCAGCGGTGCTCCGTAGGCGTTCAAGGGGCTACGCAAGTACGCAGGCAAAAAGATGCCATGCCGTGCTTGCGCTGGTGTGTTTGGGGGACAGGAGCCATACTGGGGCAGAGGTCCTGTCTGCTCTGCAGGGGCAGGCCGAGAGGTGGTTGACGCCACGCCAGCTTAAGCCAGGAATGGTGGTTTGCGACAATGGCACCAACCTCCTCTCCGCCCTCCGACAGGGACAACTGACCCATGTGCCCTGTATGGCTCACGTCCTTAACCTGGTGGTGCAGCGGTTCTTGGGCAGGTACCCGGGCTTACAGGATGTCCTGAGGCAGGCCAGGAAAGTCTGTGTGCATTTCCGCAGATCTTATAATGCCAGTGCTCGCCTGGCTGAGCTTCAAAAGGAGTTGAACCTGCCCAAGAACCGCCTTATATGTGACATGCCCACCAGGTGGAACTCAACGTTGGCCATGCTGCAGCGGCTGCACACGCAGCAGAGGGCCATCAATGAGTACCTGTGCGACTACGGCACCAGGACAGGGTCAGGGGAGCTCGGGTTTTTTTCACCACGCCAGTGGGGCATGATCAGGGATGCATGCACTGTCCTGGCACCATTTGAGGAGGCCACGAGGATGGTGAGCAGTGACAGTGCATGCATCAGTGACACTGTACCTCTTGTCCACCTGTTGGAGCACACGCTGCGTGGAATAATGGACAGGGCACTTGAGGCAGAACAGAGGCAGGAAGAGGAGGACTTCCTTGCCTCTCAAGGCCCCCTTTACCCAGACAGTGTTCCTTCTGTCCCACCCATCGCACAGGAAGAGGAGGAGAAGGAGGAGGAGGAGGAGGAGGATTGTGTCAGCATGGAGGTGGAGGCTGGCACTCAGCATCATCAGCAGCAGTCTTTTAGGGATGATTTACAGTCCCAAGAAACCAGTGGACTTGTACGTGGCTGGGAGAAGGTGGCTGCGGATCATGTCGTCCTTAGTGACCCAGAGGACTCCGGACTGAATGCCTCAGCTAACCTACGCTGCATGGCCTCCCTGATCCTGCAAAGTCTGCGGAAGGATCCTCGTATTCTTCGGATCAAGGAGAGGGACCATTACTGGCTGGCCACTCTCCTTGATCCACGGTACAAGGGTAAGGTTGCGGACCTTATCGTACCGTCGCAGAGGGAGCAGAGGATGAGACAACTCCGGGAGGGCTTGCAGAAAGGTCTGTGCAACGCGTTCCCAGAGACTGGGAGGTTACAAACTCCTGGTCCTGGACAACGAGTTGCTGAGGCTTCGGGCAGTCAAAGAAGGAGCGGTGGGGAAGGTGGCCGTCTGACCGATGCGTTCAGACAATTCTTTAGTCCGCAGCCCCAAAGTATGATCGGTTCCAGCAACCATCGCCAGCGTCTGATATACATGGTGCAGGAATACCTAGGGGCAAGGTCAGACTTGGACACCTTCCCCACCGAAAATCCTCTGGCTTACTGGGTCTTGAGGATGGATCACTGGCCAGAGCTTGCACAGTATGCAATTGAGCTACTGGCCTGTCCTGCATCCAGCGTTCTTTCAGAACGCACATTCAGTGCTGCTGGAGGATTTGTCACGGATCACAGGGTGCGCCTGTCCACCGACTCGGTTGATCGACTGACTTTCATCAAGATGAACCAGTCTTGGATCACCACCAGCTACCACACACCAGATGCTGATATAACAGACTAATTGATTTTAAAATGTCACATCCCTTCAAGACTGATGCTGATGCTGAGTGCCTGTGCTGTTATGTTGACTGGCTATCCTCCTCCTCCTCCTCAATGATACGATTAACGATGATAGCTTGGAAGATCATTTTGGTTTATGGGTGACGCCACCAGTGGCTAAGGCCCAATTTTTCAGCCCCTGTTTAACAGGGGCGTGTAATTAAAATTTTTGATGCAATACTTTGCAACAGGCCTCATTGCTGTGCTCCAAGTACAGTATCTGTGAGGGGTTGCAGTGTTGTGCCACCAGTGCCTAAGGCCCAATTTTTCAGCCCCTGTTCAACAGGGGCATGCAATTATAATTATTGATCTAATAATTCACAGCAGGGCCCATTGCTGCGCCCACCAAGAGTAACTGTCAGGCCTTACAGTGTTGTGGCACCAGCACCACCATCACCACCACCACCACCACCAAAGGCCCAATTTTTAAGCCCCTGTTCAACAGGGGCATGCAATTATAATTATTGATCTAATAATTCACAGCAGGGACCATTGCTGCGCCCACCAAGAGTAACTGTCAGGCCTTACAGTGTTGTGGCACCAGCACCACCATCACCACCACCACCACCAAAGGCCTAATTTTTCAGCCCCTGTTCAACAGGGGCATGCAATTACAATTCTTGATCTAATAATTCACAGCAGGGCCCATTGCTGCGCCCACCAAGAGTAACTGTCAGGCCTTACAGTGTTGTGGCACCAGCACCACCATCACCACCACCACCACCACCAAAGGCCTAATTTTTCAGCCCCTGTTCAACAGGGGCATGCAATTACAATTCTTGATCTAATAATTCACAGCAGGGCCCATTGCTGCGCCCACCAAGAGTAACTGTCAGGCCTTACAGTGTTGGGGCACCAGCACCACCATCAAAGGCCCAATTTTTACTACCACTGATCAACAATTATATGTTATTACAATTCCTGATATAATAGTTGACAGCAGGGCGTTCCAGCACCCACCAAGAGTAACTGTGAGTGCTTACAGTGTTGTGCCAACACCAACACCTAAGGGGCCAATTTCTGCAGAGTATATACGGCAGGTCCCTACTTTCAAACATCCAACTTACAAACGACTACTACTTGCAAACGGAAGAAGACAACAGGAAGTGAGAGCAAATCTACCCTTTGGAAGGAAAATTCTCTCCTGTAAGAATTAATATGGGAGAAAGGTGTCTCCTCTCTACTGATGCTTTATCACCAATCCTTGTTTCAATAAAAACACCACATTTCAAAAACAGTTGTCATTGGGACGCAAAGTGAGGTGAAATGTTCTGAACAGGGGCACAGACAGCAAAAAAAATGTGACAGGGGTGATAACCGTTCCCTATGTTTTACAAAAAACTAAAAAAAAGGAATTTGCCATGGAGCTCCACTTAAACAATGCAGCTGTTCAAAATTATAAACAGATTCTACATAAGAACAAACCTACAGTCCCTGTCTTGTATGCACTGCCTGTATACGGCTGTTCAGAGTATATAGGTCCTTTTTTATTTTGTGTGCGGGGTTCCCCTTAATATCCATACAAGACCCAAAGGGGCTGGTAATGGGCTGGGGTAGGGGGGGGGGGTTGATGGGGCAGCTATGCCATTTTTCCTAAAGATTTTCATCCATATTACCGGGACCAGACATTACATTAAAGCCGCAAGCAGTTTTAAATGACTTTTTTCCCTTTAGAAATGTTATTTTGTGCAGGGACAGTTCTAAACACGGGAAACACGTGGCACTTCACTGGCATACTTTAGACACCCCCCAGGTACAATATTTAAAGGAATATTTGACTTTTTTTTTTTCACTTTATGCATCATTAAAATGACTGCTCCCGGAAAACGTCCGTTTTTAAAACTTCTTTTTGCATTGATACATGTCCCCTGGTGCAGAAGCCGGGTTCCCAAACTCTGTTTCGGACAATAACATGGATAATAGTCGTTATAATTAGCACTTTAGAATCCGAACGTTCGCATCCATTGTATTTAATAGGGTTCTAATGTTCGTGCGAACTTTCGGTCCGTTCGCGGGTTCTGGTGCGAACCGAACCCGGGGGTGTTCGGCTCATCACTACTGGACAGCGAAAAGGAGATGCAGTAAGATTATTAGCTGATCTCTCTGTTACACTGCTCTCTCCTCCTATCAGCATTCTTCTGCACAGCCGATTGGCCACTTAGGCTTCTTCTACCTCCTTTAGTCTGAGCTCTGCTGTACAGGATCAGGAACAAGTCAAATCAAACAAACCTAAACGAACTGCATTAAAAAAAAATACATCTAATGATTTATTAATGAATAAAGAGCTGAATTAATGTGTGTCTTTTATATCCACCTAGAGTAAGGTGACCAGATTTTTTAAATGAAATCCGGGGACATATTTTTTTTTTTTTACTAGTAATGGCGGCAATCAGCGACTCTCTGCCCATCGCAGCCGCCAGCCTCACAGCCTCTCAAGTCTCACTCTCCGGGCCCCGGCTACTACTGGGTGGGGAGCGGAGGAAGATCACTCCGCCAGGGAAGGCAATTAGATAAGCAGGCAGGCGGCTGGCCGGGACTTGAGCCAAGGCAGAAGAACATGCGAGCGGAGTTGAATGGGCATGCACCCGAAACTTAAGAAATATTCACTCCGCTCCGACCAGCACATGAACATCAGAAAGGGGCACAGATAATGGAAAAAAATACACCCCCTAAGCTAGTAGCAACAGCAGAACGGGGGGGGGGGGTTTAATTTAGATCTTTTTTTTTTTTAATTCTGCACTGACTGTCTTTGAATTTGCCCCAGCCCCTGTTCAAATCCGATCGGGGATGTCTGGTCCCCCTAACCTAGAGTTTAACTTTAATCATAGGCGTGCGCACAGGGTGTGCCAGGTGTGCCTGGGCACACCCTAATCACCCTGTGCTGGACAGATTCCCCCTGCTTGGCTGTAGATACAGGGGCTGGGGAATCTCTGTCATCAGTCCATTTCTCTGTCTCAAAGTGAGACATCAAGGGTCTCTTTAGACCCCTGATATTTCACCAAAGCCCCCCCAGTGGGGCTCCTAAAAAATATTTGTATAAATTAATAAAAAAATGATACAAAAAAAATATTGTAAAAAATACAAAAATTTAAAAAAAGTAATAATAAAAAAATATAAAAAAAAGAACCTATTGCCCTACGTCCACTGCCCTACTACTATATTATACAGTATATATATATATATACACACATATACACACGCACGCACACACGCATGTGTATTTGAGCTTTGGGGTGCAAACCCTAATGCAATAGGCTGTGCACACCTATGACTTTAATAATCCTCTTTGAACGCCATATGATGTACAATTTTAGCAGCATAGAGAAAATATAGACAATACTTCTCACTGGCTGATTGACTACATTTTAAACATATTTTGTTAGAAAATGAGAGCAATAGATCTCTTAGGTTTTTCTATTGCTGAATGAAAGCAAGTCAAAGAAAGTATTTACAGATGGCTTCCCTCAATGCTATTCAGTCGGCTGATTAGTCACTGTTACTGTTTTTTTTTTTTTAGATTATCCTTGTGTACATGAGTAATTACAGATGACTATTTCTGAATGATGAAGACCAGGAAAAAATTCTAACATTTCAGTATATCTTTTTTCCCCAGAACAATTTTTTCAATGGAAGTAACATGTTAATGACAATTGGCTGAGTCACAGAAATGTAACCAATTTTTTTTCTGTTCAGGTGTCTAAGATAAGATCTGACATCTCTCTACCCATAAAACCACATGAAACATTCGGATTGCAAGAACTACTGATTTCTTATAAGACGGAGTTGTTTGATTGTGTTGCCTAATGCCTCGTACACGCGATCGCGATTTCCAAAGAGAAAAGTGCGATGTGAGCTTTTTGTCGCAAATTCTGACCGTGTGTATGCTCCATCGCACTTTTTTGTGAGAATTCCGACCAAGAAAAGATTGAGAGCAGGATCTCAATTTTCGTGACAGGAAAAATTCCTATCGGGAATCGCGATCGTCTGTATGCAATTACGACGCTAAAAAGATCACGCATGCTCAGAATCAAGCAGAAGAGCCGAACTGCCTATTGAACTTCATTGATCTCGGCTCGTCGTACGTCTTGTACGTCACCGCGTTCTTGACGTTTGGAATTTCAGACAAGATTTGTGTGACCGTGTGTATGCAAGACAAGTTTCAGCCATTTTCCTGCTGAAAAAAACCCCATGGTTTTCTTGTCGGAAATCGCGATCGTATGTACGAGGCATTACAGATCCTGTAGCCCGATTTACTGGAATATTTTCATTAGTGTAATAAATTATTTCTCCAGAAAGCTTCGAAGGAATTAATAAGCATTAGATTATGCAGCTTGTGGGGTATAAAGGGAAAATACATAAATATCATATTATTGCAAAATACACTTTTATCATTATTTTAACCATTGTCCACCTAAGGGTAAAACACATGTTAATGCCTAAGCACAATTTTGCAACTTTGACATGTCTTAGTAAAACCGTACATATCATCCTAACTACTTTGTACATCCGCGTGGATTATACTTTTTTTTTTTTGAGGACAAATTGGGCTTTCATTTGGTGGTAACTGCTAATGGATATCTCCCATTTTTTTTTTATTATCAAAGGAAAACTTTTTTAGCGGTATATTTCTTGCTACTACCATAACTTACCACCAAAGAACAACCCAAAATAAATCCTCTGCTCCCAAGGATGGCAGCAATTCCACATATTTGTATGTTAGTTGTTCACTATATTTTTATTCATTATACATCTGCAGGCATAGCGTGTGTGCGAGGGCATGAGTGACCCAGGGCATATTTTATATACATTATATATATATATATATATATATATATATATATATATATATATATATATATATGTGTGTAGTGCTCTGCGGTTTAGTCAGGGAGCTCCTCGCCAAATTCCTTGTCAGGAGTAACTACTGTAGTTAATTACTAGGGATCCATTGACTTCCCCCTAAGTTTGGCCTGGTTGTACTTTCCTCTTCTACCATCAGGTGGTTGGGCACTTGGAGGTATTAGATTGAGATGGACAACTCAAGGCCAGGTTATGGGTATATTGGGTATCTCAGCCAATGGGCATGGATTTTGTTGAATCCCTTGGCCTGATGGGAGAGCCTATATATTTGGGTGAGGTCAGGTGATCCAGGGTCTTGTGTGCCACCCGGACCGTCGTCTGGGTGAACATGTGTCATTTTCCCCAGGCTTTTATAGCATGCTTTAAAACTGTCTGACAAAAAATGTGTGATGTCAGATTATCCGATCTTGTGTACACAAATCCGATGGAAAAAAATCCAAAGTACAAACACGCATGTTCAGAAGCAATTAATAGCGGTTATTAGCAGAAGTTGCCCAAAGGGTGGCTCTAAAGAGCAGAAAAAACACGTAGTTTCTGTTTGTTAGCCGACAAAAGTTTTGCTGTTTGTATGCAGAACAAGTTCACGGCCAACGCCCTTCGGAAAAAAATTCCACGGATTTGTCTGATGGAAATCTGATCACGTGTACGAGGCTTTAGATTGTTGGTGACTGTATATTGCACTGTATATTGTGGTCTGAAGGACACAATTGCATGTAGAGAAGAAACACAGTGTGGATTTAAATAGAAGATTGGTGACACATATACAGTATGGGGGGCAGAATAAGGGGTGGAATCTCAGTGCTGACAGCATGCTGCTGTATGATCCCGGGTCATTGATGGCTCTCTCAGGGAATTTTTACTGTGTTTTTTCGCTGTTACATTGTTCTAATTGGATGACTGGCTCTGTTCTACAATAAACCTTTATTTAAACTACTACACTATCAGTGACGTTCTCTTGAGTCCTTGGTGAGCTCTATCAGCTCCAGTGAGGGTTGCCTTTTGCTGCTGCCTCAAGCCCTGTATACATGGACCGGACATCGGCCGAATTCAGCAGGTACAGTAGGAACCGGCCGGCATTCCGCCCGTATGTACAGCTCCTAGTACTGCAGAAGCCGATCACATGAAAACCAGCAGCAGGTCGGCATCCAATCAGTGCTTGCAGCCAATGGCTGCGAGCACTGACCTGTGTGTTCTGGTGGGGGGGCAGTCCACCTGTCAGAACACAATAGCACAGCGGGGAGATCGCTGTACTAAGATCTCATAGTCAGTCCAGCGACCTCCTCAGTTCTTTTTCATTCAGCCCACTGGGTTGAAGGAAAAAAAAAATGTAACGTGTGTATTAGGTATAAGAGGAGTGATTCTGGAGTGGAAGTGGATGCACCTGGGAAAGATTTGTGCCCGAGAAACAATGCTGTGCCTGCTGTATCTGTTACAGATTTTGGTTTGGTGAGTGTGCATTTGATTTAGGTGGTGGCACTCAGTGTTTTCATTCCCCTACAACACATGTGTCAAACACAAGGCCCATGGGCTGAATTCAGCCCGCCCAGCCATTTCATGTGGCCTTTGCACCTCTCCTGCAGCTGTGGCATCCCCCTCGGGTAGCTGTGATAGGCTCATCTCTGCTCCCCCCCTTGCCTCAGCAGTTGGTAGCAGAGAGGAGGACAGAACCCCTCCTATAGATCCTGTGTCTGTCTGTGCAGCCACAGCAACCCCTTGTCTCCGCCTCCTTTAGTCTTAGCATTCAGCAGACTCCAGCAGCTGACTTCAGCCCTTTTCTGGTTCTCCTCCAGACCCTGCGCTTTCTGCTTCCCAGCTCTGCGCCCAGCTTCTTCCCAGCAGCAGCACAAGGTTAAGGTGGGGTGCACTGTGATGTAAGAGAGGGTGGGGGACTCTTGACTTCTGATGGTGTGGGGGTGGGGCTCTTCACAACTGATATAAGAGGGGGTGGGGTGCTTTGGACATCTAGTCTTCCAGATACAACCGACCCTTTGAGGGCAACCATAATGCTGATGTAGCCTGGAATGAAATTGAGTTTGACCCCCCTGCACTACAAGGATCTGCTGGATGGTGGAAGATCTTTTTTTATCTGACTATATGTGCAATTTGATTTAAGAGAGACTTCACGTTTGACACATTGAACACTGTTTACGTATGTGTTTTTGTATGTTTTTGTTATATCCACTGACACTGCATCATTTCATGATACTGCAACACTAATTGGTCCTTGTGCTGCTTCTTACTTTCACAGTCTGGGCTCTGCTACACAAAAGATTACAAAACACTGATGTCAATTCAAATTCAGGTACTTAAACTGCTTGTATTAAAAAAACAAAACAAAACAAAAAAACTTAAATCTGGACCCGGGGGAAAAGAAAAAAATTCCCATGCAGTGGGGCTCCCCCAAACTGCAAGGGTTACATGCTAATTTGTGCCTAGGGTACCCATAACCAGCACTTCTCACTTATCTCATCCCTCACTCCCCCCGGGAACTGGCTCTCAAATCTTCTCCCTGACATTCTGGCTTGTGGGGGGTCCCTCAGTGTCCTCACATACTATGCTGGGCTATTGGGGGATCAGATAAGTAAAAATCCTTCTTACAGGTACCCTAGTCATAAACAAGCATTTAACCCTTACAGTGTGGGGAAAGCCCCATTATGAGGGAATTTTTTTATTTTCCCTGAAGTAAATTTTTAAAGCGGAACTTCAGTCAATTTTTCATCTTTCCATCTATTAAACACATGGTTGGTCTTTGGTATTAAATAATACATGTTGTAAAACGTTTGGTGACATAATTTTACAGCATATTGCTACAGTTTGGAAAATGGGTTCCATTCAAACTGTTCAAATGTGTATTTCCATGTGGATCATCATACAAGTCTGCAAGTATTTCGATATGAAAAATATATATGTACACAGTATCTCACAAAAGTGAGTACACCCCTCATATTTTTGTAAATATTTTATTACATCTTTTCATGTGACAACACTGAAGAAATTACACTTTGCTACAATGTAAAGTAGTAAATTTGCTGTCCCCTCAAAATAACTCAAAACACAGCCATTAATATCTAAACCGCTGGCAGCAAAAGTGAGTACACCCCTAAGTGAAAATGTCCAAATTGGGCCCAAAGTGTCAATATTTTGTGTGGCCACCATTATTTTCCAGCACTGCCTAACCCTCTTGGGCACTCCTCCATGACGACATCACAGAGCTTGTGGATGTTAGAGACCTTGCGCTCCTCCACCTTCCGTTTAAGGATGCCCCACAGATGCTCAATAGGGTTTAGGTCTGGAGACATGCTTGGCCAGTCCATCACATTTACCCTCAGCTTCTTTAGCAAGGCAGTGGTCATCTTAGAGGTGTGTTTGGGTTTGTTATCATGTTGGAATACTGCCCTGCGGCCCAGTCTCTGAAGGGAGGGGATCATGCTCTGCTTCAGTATGTCACAGTACATGTTGGCATTCATGGTTCCCTCAATGAACTGTAGCTCATGCAGCCCCAGACCATGACACTCCCACCACCATGCTTGACTGTAGGCAAGACACACTTGACTTTGTACTCCTCACCTGGTTGCCGCCACACAGGCTTGACATCATCTAAACCAAATAAGTTTATCTTGGTCTCATCAGACCACAGGACATGGTTCCAGTAATCCATGTCCTTAGTCTGCTTGTCTTCAGCAAACTGTGGGTTTTCTTGTGGATCATCTTTAGTAGAGGCTTCCTTGTGGGACGACAGCCATGCAGACCAATTTGATGCAGTGTGCAGCATATGGTCTCAGCACTGACAGGCTGAACCCCCACCCCTTCAACCTCTGCAGCAATGCTGGCAGCACTCATACATCTATTTTCCAAAGACAACCTCTGGATATGACGCTGAGCACATGCACTTAACTTCTTTGGTTGACCATGGTGAGGCCTGTTCTGAGTGGAACCTGTCCTGTTAAACCGCTGTATGGTCTTGGCCACCGTGCTGCTGCTCAGTTTCAGGGTCTTGGCAATCTTCTTATAGCCTAGGCCATCTTTCTTTTCAATATATTTATTGAGATTTTTAGAATAAATACAAAAATTGACAATACAGATAAAGTACCGTCTTGCAGGCCAACATTGCCTGATGAGAGTGTGAAACAAGAAAGGATCCAATATCCAACATTAAGTGTGTACCTGGGCCATCTTTATGTAGAGCAACAATTGTTTTTTTCAGATCCTCAGAGTTTTTTGCCATGAGGTGCCATGTGGAACTTCCAGTGACCAGTATGAGAGAGTGAGAGCGATAACACCAAATTTAACACACCTGCTCCCCATTCACACCTAAGGCCTTGTAACACTAATGAGTCATATGAAACCGGGTAGGGAAAATGGCTAATTGGGCCCAATTTGGACATTTTCACTTGGGGTTGTACTCACGTTTGTTGCCAGCGGTTTAGACAATATTGACTGTGTGTTGAGTTATTTTGTGGGGACAGCAAATTTACACTGTTATACAAGCTGTACACTAACTACTTTACATTGTAGCAAAGTGTCATTTCTTCAGTGTTGTCACATGAAAAGGTATAATAAAATATTTACAAAAATGTGAGGGGTGTACTCAGTTTTGTGAGATATTTTATATATATATATATATATATATATATATATATATATATATATATATAAACCTCAGTATTCAGTAAGTAAACCATAGTCATATTAATTTGGGTAGACAGAGAGCTGAATAGAATACAAAGCACAATCTGTAGATAATACATGCAGGTGTACAGAGGAAATAAATATGACAGAAGGAATGAGGGTGAAGTGCACAGATGTAAAACTGAAAGAATAAACTAGAGTGCTTATTTTGTCATGTATTACATACTTGGTGAAGTGATACCATTGTGCAGGAAATTCTGCAGCTTTAAGTGCATTTTACAGAAAGCGGTGAGGTCTGCGCGTTGCCTGATGCTGGTACTGAAGGGGCTACAGTTCTCATCTTCCAAACCCACCATTAATAACAGTGTACCCATGTGTGTAAATCAAAAGACTGCCCATATAAGCCTCATCTTTTATCAGCTTCAATATGATATCAAGTCCTTGTTCCTACTAATATGCTCCATACATTATTAAGGACAAAAACAAGCCTCTCAACAAAGTGGACCTACAGAATATTCACTTTAAACCTTAGCAACGAACTTCTCACCTTTGATTTTGTCTTAAAATAAATATCCTATTAAAATCGTTCTTTTTTATCCTGTTCAATAAGTGCAAAAAAGAACCCTTAGGCCGCGTACACACGACCGGTTTTCTCGGCAAAAAATGACAAGAAAACTGCGGGAGAGCTTTCTTGCCGAGAAAACCGGCTGTGTGTACGCGGGTTTCAGTTTTCTCGTCAATAAAACTGCCCAGATTCCCCGACGAGAAAAAAAATTACCTGCGGTCTTTTTTCTCGTCGAGAATCTCGTCGGCCTGTTTCTCGACGAGAAACCAGAGCGTGTGTACACTTACCTGTCGCCGTGGAAACCCGCGCATGCTCGAAATGACTTTGACGCATGCGCGGTAGCTTCCTATGCATAGGGTTAGCAAGATGGTGGCGACGGCATCGAATGTGACGAGCGCACGCTCGTCATAGTCGATGACGTCACCGCGTTCATGCCATTCAAAAGAACGGCGGTTCTTTTTAATCGTACGTGTGTACACTCGGCCGGGACAAGTTTCTTGTCAAGATTCTCGTCAGGAAAAACAACGTTTTTTTCCTGACGAGAATCTCGGCCATGTGTACGAGGCTTCAGACCATGTCAGAAATTAAGGGCTGTCCATTGTCTTGCGCACACCTCCTGTGTTATTTGAAGAAGGGTAATGTGGTCTCCCAATTCTTATCTTGGGACTACAAAAAGATTAGTCTCTATGTTGTGGACAATGGGACAATGGGAAAGTAGTTTAGCAAATGAAAATTGGGCAGGGCTGACACCACTGAGTCCACAAAAATGCATTTTTTCTTATTTTTCCAGGCATACGCTACAATATAAAGCTATGTTAACAGTCTTTATGGGTTTAATAAAAGAAACGTTTAAGGAAGGGCTGAAATAGAACAAAAAGGGCTTAATGTTGGTCTGCATTACTTACAGTCTTGGTCACATGACAAAATGCCTAGATATTTTATCAGAGGATCTTTGCTCAAGGGGAATAAAAGTCCTGTAAACTCTTATCCTTTTCTTTAAAAGAAACTACGTGACCAGGAATTCTCAGGAGAGGAGACACAGTAAATATAGCGTATTTACAAAATTCTAACTTTTCTTCACTTTAATAAAAAACTTAAAGGATATTGCACCTTCCTCTAGTTAGGTTGTTTGGCTAAATCTAGATTTGGCCCAGCTGCAGTCATTTGAGCATTGATCTATTGTTTCGGTCTGGTCAGGGCTTCCTAAGCTGGGTGTTTGATTTCTCCTACCAGCTTCTGGGAGAAGATTCTAGAATATAAGGTAGGAAGGATCAAATATTCAGCTATGAATATTTATCATGTGTTAGCCAATCCTTGGAAGGGGTGTCCAGAAGGTGACTGGGGAGGTGATAAACATTTGGGAGGCCTTTCCAGGAGGGTACTTCCTCTGCTAGGAGGGTTCCGGTTCTCTTGGGGCTACAGCCCTGAGAGGCAGCTAGAGTGTGCTGAAAAATTGCTGTGGTGCCTCAGCAGGTACTGGGCTGAGTGCCTGGAGAGGATTACTAAAGGGAGGAGGCTGGAGGAAGATCTTTACCTCCCTCACTGAGAAACTACTTGTGGAAGCTGGATGACAGACAGCTCATTGGACATTGCGAGTAAGACCTTGGTTTCAGACTTTCATGTGTGCCTGCTACAATAGGGTTTTGTGCTATGAAGTTCATCCTCCTATTGTTTCTAATATAATTTTGGAGTATCCTGAACTCACTTTATCCCTATCCTTTTTCAAGTTATTCAGCCATTAAATTCTAAAATAAAAAACATCCCCTAGACTGTTGATTGGCAGCCTCTGTATTAACAAGGGAGAACCTGGAATAATCTTCACTGCTCCCTTTGGAGCTTGTGCTAAAAAACACAAAGTATAAGGTAATACTTTAAAGGAACACTACAGGTTCCCGTTTAAAAAAAATAAAATAACAAACATATTATACTTACCTCCAGTGTGCAGCTCGTTTTGCACACAGTGGCCCCGTTCCTCCGCTTCTGGGGTCCCTTGGCGTCTGTCTCGGCTCCTCCCCGCAAGGACTCTACACCATAATGCGAGAAAGCGAGCATGGTGTGGAGTTACTGCGGGCGCGCTCCCGTGATACAGCGGCGGCCATAGCCGCCGACTGTATCACTCGGCCCCGCCCCCGACGTGCCGCGTCATTGGATGTGATTGACAGCAGCGCCAGCCAAAAGCTGCACTGCTTTCAATCCATCCACAGTAGCCAATCAACGGCCAGGCAATAGAACTCGGAGGATGACGGGAGCGAGCGCGGGACTTTCGAGGGGCCAGGTAAGTAAAACGGGGGCTCGGGGGGGGGGGCGGTATTGTCAAATGTTTTTTCACCTTAATGCACAGGATGCATTAAGGTGAAAAAACATTTACCTTTACTACTCCTTTAAGCTGGACTGCAGGATAAGCAAATATTCTTTAAATGCAAGAGGTGTGTGCATTCTTAGTGAATTTAGGGGTGCTGTGTGTTATTCTTCCAGATCTGTGCAGTAACCCAGTGTAAAAATTTGCCTCTGTGCAGGACTTGCTGTAATAAATACCGGTCACTTCTGCTCTCTCTCCTTGTGCAGAGTTACTGGTCTTGTATCCGCCCGCCTGTAGTTTTTTGCAGGCAGCCTGTAGTGGGTGAACTGTTGAGTCCCTCTCACATCTCAACTCTCTGTACAAGCAATGAACAGCACAGTGATGATTTTTTATTGTTAAATATGGGTTTGCAAAGGCACTTGGTGCACACAAAGTGGATTTATATACCGAGGAGCAAAATTAAATTAAAATGTAAGTGCCCTGATTTTTATCTTTAACGTAGCCTAATATCAAAAGAATGTAGATCTTTTTAGTTGGGTATGGAATGAGCACATCCAATTATGTAATGTGTATGACCAGCTCAAAGAGCATCCTTAGTTAGCACACAATAAACAGGTCAGTGCACTAGTAAGCATTTCTATAAGCGAGGTGACCGAGGTCTATGAATCTGGAGCAAAGAGTTGAAATATACTGTAATAGCAACAACAATATTAACAATAAAATTCTCAATATGGTTTCTCACTGCAGTTTAATAAACTAGCCACAAACAGATAGCTACCACAATTCATTTAATGTTTTCTGTACAAGAGTTGGAAATGAACGTGCCACTCAATGTACAGATAACAGCTGTATTTAACTGCTGCTTTTCAGTAATTCTCATGATTTACAGTCATCTGATGGCACTAATAGGATTTAGTGGCTTTATTTGATAAGATAATGGATCACGTCTCAAAGAATGGAACTAATATTTCAGTTTTACTCATTACCACTACTTCTTGGCAAGCCAGATATTCTCTGATGTATAATACCCGTTCCAGCAATGCCTGTCAAGACTAGAGACAGAGCACGTTGTTTTATAGGCACATACATAGAGTAACAAATTCATGGTACCGGATGTACAGCTTGCATTTTCAAATCTCTCATTCTGTCTACAATTTCTGTGGTTTCCTGTAAATAGTGACAACTCACAGGTCTGGTGTTGCAGGTGTGCTCTTTTAACAATAGGCATGGCCTAAAGTTAAAAATAAGCTTTGCTCGTGTAGCGGCCTCCTCACTCCCCTCTTTCTCTCGTCTCGTCTTTCTCTTGTCTAGGGGTATATTAGAGGGGAGGGAGCGGGGACACCACGCCTGGCCTCCACCACATGTGTCAGTGCGGTATAAGCAACGTTCTTGTATTACCTTCGGGTTAGTGTTGCGCACCTGGATCCTCCCTCCAAGAGTCACCTTGAACAATGTCTGTCAGGAAATGAGCCCCACACCATAAAAGTTCAACACTCCTTAATTCTTCTCTAATGAACACAATCAGTTAAACTCCCTTGGTAGAAACAGAACAGGAAAGGAGGTGTGGATGCGAATAGGCCCAGACACAATGTAGTTCTCCACTTTCCTTCCTGAAAGTGAGTTACGGTCTCCGCACGAGGGGAATTTCCTTCCAGGCGGTCTCCGACGAGAGGCTCACCTGTCACCGGCAATATGCTGCGCGGGTCTTCAAGTGAGGAGCTCCCCCCGGTCCATTGCGCCTTCCGGATTCGGGTACCCACTCCCGGGGTTCCCTAGGATCTCCTTCCCTCGCGGAACTCAGTGTTGGGCACTGAGCTCCGGACCTCCATCCGAGTACCTCACCCCAGGCTAAAGGTGCCTGGGATGGAACACTACCTCCGATTGTCCTCTAGGCCTAGGCCACCCAGAGGACCGACACGAACCACCATCCGCAAGCTGAAGGTGCTTGGGACTCCCCCCGTGACAAAGATGGCCGGCCCCTTTATACCCTCTCCCAGCAAGCACGGCGGGTTCCCCGCCCCACCATACCACTGCCGAGGGAGGACAAAAAGGAGGCACAGCACACAGCAATGATTCAACCCCAGCCCAGGGCGACAGCGCCACCCACTGGGCTGCAGGGAATTACACACCACTGATGTCTCTGCCAAGTTCAAATTTACACCCGGGAAAGTACATACCCGCTACACTTGCTTGTGTCTACTGAGGCATTTTAATGCATACAACTTTTTTAGCAGATGTGTGAGACCAGCCCTTAGAAATGGCCTAGAATGCAGGTCAGGGACCTCCATTTTATGGCTCATTTTTGTGGGACATATACATGGTTTCTTTCGCTTTTTCTGTAGCGAAAGGCTTCTTGATTGATTGAATGCACAGTGACTAAGTGGTTAGCATTTCTGCCTAGAAGCACTTGGGTTGTCGAATCTCAACAATGGCACTACCTGCCTGGAGTTTGCATGTTCTCCTTGTGTCTGTGTGGGTTTCCTCCAGGTACTCTGGTTTCCTCCTACACACCAAAGACATATGCTGGTAAGGAATTGGCTCCTGTCTAAATTGGCCCTAGTATGAATGTGACTTAGGGACCTAACACTGTAAGCTCCTTGGGGGCAGGGAGTGATGTGGATATACAGTATATATATGTGAAGCGCTGTGTAAGTTGACAGCGCTATATATAAGTACCTGTAATAAATAAATATTTTCTCACAAAGCAGAATGATGACCATTTGAAAACAGTAGGGCTGTGGAAATGAACTTTTAATTCATTGATTAATCTATTACGTTTTTTGATCGATCAAAATTCTTTGGATCGATCAAAATTCTTTGGATCGATCAAAATTCTTTTGATCCATACTCACCTCTCAGCCGGCTTCCGGGTCTTCAGGGAGTTCCGTCGGAGATCCGGTGATGCCACGGACACCGGCGGAGCTTGCCGTGTCCATCTGAATGGCTCTTTTGCTGTGCCTTCATATCTGCATGCCGGCGGGGACCTTACTATCTGCCACACGCAAGGGCTGTTACACTTCCCTCTATCACTTCCCTCTATCAACCTGGGATTCTACAGCCATCCACTGGGAGTTGTGATAGTTTCCTTCACGGGACATCTACATGCCGACAGACTGATGTTAACCCCTCCTCATCTGGATTCAGCAGTGGTATCGTTGTACACATTTTTATACAAGTATCATACTTGGCTACATGTTTTTATGACTGCTTTTGCTACCATTTGGTATTACTCGCACCATTTTTACAGTTTATGTAGCTACATCGATTTTATCTCCAGTGCAATATTTATTTTGTTACCTACTTGAAGACTATAAAAGTTTTAATGCTATTCCCATCGAGCGCTGCCTTTGTGTGTTTTTTGTATCCTGCTATCCATTTTTCCAGTGGTTGGTAGCTGCACTGAGGATCAGCCTGCAAGGAGACCAGCTAAAAGTAGTTGGATCTGTATGTGCGTTATAATTAATCGAAATTAGTTGATTAATCAATTTAAAAAAAAACAGTAAAAACAGTAATAAAACCGATACCCACCAGTAGGCCATCCATAGTGTATAAGGGTGGAGTTTATGCTCTCTCACACCAAGCTAGTTTGTTATATGATCTGCAGATTGTTTTAGCCAGGAATTTTATTAATGTCTTATTGGACTTGTGAACTTGTTATTATCTTTTAATAAACCATCACGTTTTTATGCTACGTTAGCAATCTTTTCCTCTCCTTTTTGCACCATACCTGGGAGCGAGAGATAAAGTGATAAGACCAGTGGAGTGGATACCAACATTATCCTGTCTGTATCCAGAGGACGGATCCTTTGTTGTTATATGATTCCAAGCTTTAATAGGCTCCTATAATGTGGAGTCTAGCCACCTGGTAAGGGCACAGCCTTTTCTTATTACGGTGGTAGGTGCACTTTGGGTGTTTAGTCGTATAGCATCCTTGAGACACAGACCACTTAGGATATTTCACATATCAATTACTTTGGCCTTTTTTCATGGACTGATCACTGTTATTTATTTCAATTTGATATTATTTTATATTTGCGCAATCATTTTTTATTTTGTCATTGTCTTTACACAAATGTTCTGTTGTATGGTTGTCAGCTGCTGTTTTTGGTTTATCACTTTCACCTGTGCAATAACTATATATTTTTGCCATAGTGTATAAAAGTATATGTGGTGTTCCGACACTAGAAAGCTTGTAATGGTGCTACATTGCTGGTGAAAAATTGACAAGGCTAAAATCATGTAAAGATCAATCATATTTAGTTGTCTGTAGCAACCAATCATAATTTAATTTCGCACTAGATATTTTTCTTAACAATAAGTGAGGTTTCTGACTGGTTAAAATGACGCTAAACAATATCATTATTCTCAAAAAAGGGAATGAGACATATATTGCAGAGCGTGGCACCACATCCAATGATAGTTGAGCAAAAACAGAAAACAGAAAAAAGAAGAAAACGGACTTTTAAGGTTGCCTCTATAATCCTGAATAGGAAAGAAGAATGGTCTTGTATTATAGTAAAAATATATAATTTATTAAATCACATTAAAAAACACATATATTAGGAAAAAGGTACACTGTCTCATACAAGAGAACAGATGGAAAAGCTGAAATAAGGAAGTAGCATGGATGGCCTATGGGACCAGGAAGCCAGGTAGTCCTAGAAGAATCCTTCTGGCTCTGAGGCCAAGCATACAAAACTTAAAAATCAGTGCCAATGGATCGCTACGCATTTTGCCTTTAGTCTCTTTAGCAGATAATGGTCTCCAAATATATACTGTATATATATATATTATTATTTTTTTGTATTATGCATAACAATCCAGTATGATATATTTATATATGAACCCAATAGTGATTATGATATATTTCTTAGTACCAATAGGATCTCCTGAAGAAGCTAAAGGTGAAATGTGTAGCGATCCATTGGCACTGATTTTGAAGTTTTGTATGCTTGGCCTCGGTGCCAGAAGGAATCTTTTAGGACTACCTGGCTTCCTAGTCCCATAGGCCATCCATGCTGCTTCCTTATTTCAGCTTTCCCATCTGTTTTCTGGTATGAGACAGTGTACTTTTTCAAATATGTTCATGTGTATATACAACTTTTTTTTCTAATATATGTGTTTTTTAATGTGATTTAATAAATTATATATTTTTACTATAATAAGATCTTCTTTCCTATTCGGGATTATAGTGGCAATATAATTTTTCTCCCCCAGAAAATCCATACACATATACTGCATGGTGGCCCTGTAATACATTTTTCATGAAATTGTTTCTTACTCTGTTTTTCTGCCTCTTCCATAAGCACCCAAACTTCTCCCCCCCCCCTTCTTTCCTTTTGGAACAAGCATTACTCTATACCTACTACAAATCCCATAGTCAATACTCACTAGTCTATATCAGGAGTGAACAAGAGAGGATGGCTGCATTCCAACGTACAGTAGAACCATAGAGAACAAACATAGCAACCCTATAACAGAAGGTTAGAGCACAGCAAAAGAAAAAAAAAGGCATTTAGAAATTTGGAGGAGGTTGAGAGCATCCGTCCAGCGGATCGGAACGGATGAAAACATTTTCATCCGATCTCCCCATAGAGAACAGCAGGGCTCTGACAGGTCCGTCTCTCTGGGCAGTGAGCAGAGACAGACCTGTCATCTGCCTGCTCAGCAGGGATCAATGGAGCTAACCCCCCGCTGAGCTAGCGGAGACCGTCTGAAGGTTCTGCCCCGTGTGAAAGGGGCCTAAGTTATCAAATTCAAAGTGCACACATTTTGTATATGTAGCGGGGGTTTAAATTTAGGGGGATACACCTGGGTGGTAGTATGACCCAGGTGTGTGTAAATCATAGAGGATTTAGACCACTTTCAGTCGTGGAGGACTTTGGTGGTGTACTATTCTCCTTGGCCTGGGATGGCGGTGTTCCCACCGGCCGAGGTGGAATCACTGCCGCAGTGCTGTCCTTTTTGTCCCGTTCTGGCGGTGGTACAGCGGGGCGGAGAACCTGCTGTGGCGTCACGGGAGGAGATAAGGGGGAGAGACGCCCTCGCCACGAGGTCTTCTTCTCGAGCGCGCGCCCAGGCACCTTAGGCCTGGGTGCGGCGGTCCGGAGTTCCGGCCCAGGCGCCCTAGGCCTGGTCGGAGCAGAGTTGGCATCCATCCCAGGCACCTTAAGCCTGGGGTGAGGTACTACACCGGAGGCCTGGGGCCCAGTGACTTCGACTGGGCTCCGCAAGGGCGGATGAGTCCGAGGGACCCTGAGGTGGATGGGGCCCATGTCTGAGGTGAGGAGGCCGGAGAGGTTACCCGTCTGAAGAGTCCGGAGCAGCATCAACCCGGTGATGGAGGGGCCTCTGGTAACTCCCTTGGAGGGACATCTTCCCCCTGATAGGGGCCACAACGCAGCGAAGGTACTCCAATTCATGTTCTTCAGAGTCGCTGGTAGAGACTCACAAGTTTCAAGTTTCTCTCTCTAGCCAATGGCTATAGCAACCGCTGGTGAAACCACAGTGGTTTAGTTTTATCATTAGGACAGTGCCTCGACCTGCTCACCCCACCGTATTGAACTGTTTATGGATCTCAACCAGTTGGCTGACAAAGAACTGTTTATTGTGCGTTACAATAAAACAAGTGTTGGATCCTTATCGGTGTGTGGAACTCTGGTTAATGGGAGTGAAGGGGAGTGTCAGCACAGCAAGACTTGGTTGTGAAAAGAATCACACAGGCCCGAGAAGAATGACTGGTACTGGCTTTCACTTCACCTGCTGCAATGGGGAGGACATGGGCCGTAGCGCATCTCACCCTCACGTACAACATACCCCTAGACCAAAAAAAGGGGGTGAGGCCGCTACACGTGGGGGCTCGTAAGTCCGGGATGATGTGTGTTTTAACCATGGAACTGAGAACGGCTGTGTTTGAACTTTGCTGCCCGGAGGAGTTCCGAGTGGGTCGGCCATGTGATCGGCCAGAGTGCATCCCTGCTCAAAGTCGTGGACATGACCCTAAGACGGGAAAGGCCCATGCAGAAGAGCGAGAAGAGGGAGAAGTCCAGCCGTGTGACGTACTACA
This sequence comes from Rana muscosa, assembly GCA_029206835.1. Classification (NCBI taxonomy): domain Eukaryota; kingdom Metazoa; phylum Chordata; class Amphibia; order Anura; family Ranidae; genus Rana; species Rana muscosa. The sequence continues at coordinate 1,098,699,335 of CM055122.1, read as the reverse complement.
TGTGGGGGCTTTTACTGCACTGCACCATGAGGCACCCCATAGCTGCGCAGTTCGTGGGCGGAGACGGATGGAAGCCTGTGAAAACGTACAAGTTGTGGGAGGAGTCTGGCCATGTGAGGAGATACACGTGGAGACTTTGGCGCGTGGTCAGTGCGTGATGGAGCAGCAGATAGTCGGGATGGCCTCAAGCTCCCCGTGGATTCCGGTTCCCTACCCCACGAAGATGACTGCTTTTGCTGCTCCCCTTACAGACACGGGGATAAGACTTAGACCCCGAGGGCAGTTGGCTCTGTACACATGCAGAGACACGGAGGCCCTCGGCGTGATCTGTCCCGGGTGCTCGGGACTGGTGGTCAACCTGAAGCCATTCGGGCGTTGCGAGGCATGTAAGCAGTTTCTATTCGAGGTGGAGCCATCCACAGTAAGGCCCCGAGCCCTTCGTCTCCTCTGCCTCACAGGTACCGCTACTCCGGAAGGGGAGATCCAGGCCTTTGCGGAGGTCCCTGTACACACTGACCAGGGCGACGTGACTGCCCAACCAGAGACCGAGAAAGAAAAATCTGAGGATGCTGCTTTGGTCACCACAGATTCCCTGCTCCCACCTCCGAAGAGGAAAGTCGGCCTGGTACAGGGGTCCTGTGGTCGTGGTCGAGCTTCACCCCGTCGCTTGCCGGGCCTGGATGGATCCGGTTGGAAGAGTCCTGGACATCCCAGTTCTACGAAAGGTCAAGGTGAGCCAGGGGCTGGGACTGTGGTGGTGGTTGGAGGTGTCGGGGGTCCACAGTCGGTGGAGCCCGCTAGGGAGGGTAGTTCCACGTCTACTAGGGACTACCTCCCCGCAGAGATGTATGACACCTCCGACCTAGAATCGCTGTCGGACTGTGGAGAGGACGGTGAAATAGATTAACTTTTTCACCGCAAAGGCTGGGACAAAATGCCATTGCCTGTGTTACGTGCACCACGGGATTTGCCTATGTCCACATGAGACAGCACGCCCCCCGGGCGGAAGCCCCGTCACTCACGAGGAAGCCTAGTCCTTCACTTGTCATTTCACCACTTGCAGCATCACCCGTTCCGGTGGCGGGGACACAGCGCACATCACTACGGGCACCAAGATTCAAACCGACGGAGGTAGTGAAAGTACCTCGGCATCCAGAGGCCCTTGTTCCGCCAGGAGAAGGTGAGCAGGCCACAATGCCTCCTTTGGCCCGACTGCAGCGGCTCTTCTGCCAGAGGGTCGCCTGTGAGTATGGATGGGAATATCCTTACTTGCCTCGGGACTTACTTTTTGAGGTCGAAGTCCTGCGACAGAGATGGTACGACGAGTTTGTTTGGGAGAAGCTTAAAGTGCCGCATGCCCGCCGGTACTTGTCCTGTTCACCATCAGTGTCTAAACAATTCAGGGACTGTAGAGCAGAATGGATGTGGGGCCGTCATATCCACGCAGACAAGGTGCTTATATGTCGGAAGGATGAAGAGGACATCGATTATTCAGTGGAGACTTTTGATAAGCATCTGAAGCCCCTGTTCTTGCCGCACCCAAAACTTTATTTGTGAGGAGAGAATAAAAAAAATAAAAAAAACTCTCCTGTATGTTTTTCTGCTGCTTAACTTTCTGGAAATGTTTTTTTCAGAATATCAGGACTGGGCCCTAGTTTTTTATTTGGGTTTTTCTACTCTTTGGAGAAATGAGAGCTGTTTTGTTTTGTTCTCTCTTTCTTCATACATCAGAGACACAGACTTTGGGGTAGAATCAGAGTAGGGACGCAGGAAGAGGGAAGGTTGCCTGGAAAATTTCACCAAGTGTCATTACCGCGGCCCTGTCACCAGGTGGCAGTGTTGCGCAATGGCTGTTTTTTTTTTTTACATTTGCATCACCTTACTCATTGGAGCGAGTGGGTCCCTCGGCTGAGGGACCCATTCATTCCAAATTAACACAAATGTGTTAGGATGTTGTGTTTTTTTGGTTCCCTTCTGCAGGAGATTCATCTGTCAGGACTGCTGAGTATGGGGTGGTTCTTAGACAGTAAGGGGAGGGATTGTATATGTGTATATGTTCAGATGGTTTTATTGAAAAGTTTTATTATTTCATGTTCCCTTTCCCTTGAGCAGGTCTTGGCACAATTAGGATTCAAATTTTGAGGGATGGCCTCTGGGGTCAGGCTTATGTTACCACTTTTTGGAAGACATGGGTTTGCACCAGACACTGGGGACCAGCGTCAAATCACTAGGGGGAGAGTGTAGCGGGGGGTTAAATTTAGGGGGATACACCTGGGTGGTAGTATGACCCAGGTGTGTGTAAATCATAGAGGATTTAGACCACTTTCAGTCGTGGAGGACTTTGGTGGTGTACTATTCTCCTTGGCCTGGGATGGCGGTGTTCCCACCGGCCGAGGTGGAATCACTGCCGCAGTGCTGTCCTTTTTGTCCCATTCCGGCGGTGGTACAGCGGGGGCGGAGAACCTGCTGTGGCGTCACGGGAGGAGATAAGGGGGAGAGACGCCCTCGCCACGAGGTCTTCTTCTCGAGCGCGCACCCAGGCACCTTAGGCCTGGGTGCGGCGGTCCGGAGTTCCGGCCCAGGCGCCCTAGGCCTGGTCGGAGCAGAGTTGGCGTCCATCCCAGGCACCTTAAGCCTGGGGTGAGGTACTACACCGGAGGCCTGGGGCCCAGTGACTTCGACTGGGCTCCGCAAGGGCGGATGAGTCCGAGGGACCCTGAGGTGGATGGGGCCCATGTCTGAGGTGAGGGGGCAGGAGAGGTTACCCGTCTGAAGAGTCCGGAGCAGCATAAACCTGGTGACGGAGGGGCCTCTGGTAACTCCCTTGGAGGGACATCTTCCCCCTGATAGGGGCCACAACGCAGCGAAGGTACTCCAATTCATGTTCTTCAGAGTCGCTGGTAGAGACTCACAAGTTTCAAGTTTCTCTCTCTAGCCAATGGCTATAGCAACCGCTGGTGAAACCACAGTGGTTTAGTTTTATCATTAGGACAGTGCCTCGACCTGCTCACCCCACCGTATTGAACTGTTTATGAATCTCAACCAGTTGGCTGACAAAGAACTGTTTATTGTGCGTTACAATAAAACAAGTGTTGGATCCTTATCGGTGTGTGGAACTCTGGTTAATGGGAGTGAAGGGGAGTGTCAGCACAGCAAGACTTGGTTGTGAATAGAATCACACAGGCCCGAGAAGAATAACTGGTACTGGCTTTCACCTCACCTGCTGCAATGGGGAGGACATGGGCCGTAGTGCTTCTCACCCTCACGTACAACATACCCCTTGACCAAAAAAAGGGGGTGAGGCTGCTACATATACAATACTTTTTAATGTTACTGTTAAATTGTATTTGTATGGGTGGAATTCGTCTGCATAGAAGAATAATAAGACATTGATTGGTTCTGATGTCAAAGGATATTAGAAACGTGCACAGCAATATGAAGTTGAATTGGTTAGTTGTCTGTTAGGTTAGAGTGAAAGAAAAAGACAAAATAGCAATAGCTACGGGTTCCAGGGGAAAAGGAAATTTACTGCGGCCCGTGAATCTGTGGTTTAGGAGTCCAAAGTGATGATGGGTTGATGGTCCAGCAGGTGGAGCTGGTTAATCTGTGAGCCAAGGTAGATTTGTACCTGGGAATGCAGCTCTTCAGACAGGTTCTACAACCTTTGTTGCCAAACTGATTGATGTGTTTCCTGGTTAGTGCTAGGAGATCCAAGCACTTTTGTCGTCAGTGTAAGCAACGATGTCCATTCCTTCTCAGCACCTGGACACAGTCACTACAAGGCTCAAGAAACAAAGTGTAACTTTATCTCGTCTATGTTTATTTCCGGCGGCTGTACAATACACTGCCTGTGTGAATATAAGTAGAACAATATCAAACATTACATGAGTTAACAATTTGTAAACTATATATTGATTTGTTAATGGCTTATAAATGTGGAATGAAACAGATTCAAATATATTTCTACTTCTTATATTTATACCTATAATAAATATAGGAAATACATGAGTTAATGATTTACCAGCAATATATTAATTTGTTTTTTACAAATGTTGGATAGAACACACACAAATATATTTATATTTCTTATAATAATACTTATATATCAAAAATAGGAAATACATGGGTTAACAATTTACAAACAATACATTGATTTGTAAATTATTTAGAAATGTAGGATGGAACAGACACAAATATATATATATATTTTATATTAATACTTAGATCAAAAATATGAAATACATGGGATAACAATTTACGACAATTTACTAAATTTGATAATTTTTTAGAAATGTGGGATGGAACAGACATAAAATATATTTATATTGCTTATATTTAATTTTATTACAAATATAAGAAATAAATGATTTAAGAATTCACCAACTCTATGTCGATTTGTTAATGTCTTACAAATGTCAAATGGACCAGACAGAAATATATTTCTATTTCTTATAATTCTACTTATCCAAAATAGGAAATACATGCGTTAACAATTTACCAACAATATATTGATATGTTAATTGTTTAGAAATGTGGGAATGAACAGGCACATATAAATTTCCACATCTCATATTTATATCAAATGTAGGAAATACACACGTTAATAATTTACCAACAATATATTGATTTGTTTTTAGAAATGTGGGAAGAAACTGACACAAACATATTTCCACTTCTTATACACTTTAGCTTTTCCATATTGTCAGTTAAATTGGAAAGTTTAAATAATAAATGGAAAAAATCCAGCGCTGCCTTAAACAGTGAAAAAGTTGAATAAATGAAAAATTAAGTGTATTGAAACACAAATTGAGTGTGAGGCCTCGTACACACGACCGATTTTCTCGTCGTAAACAGTCAAGAAAAGTGCCGCGAGAGTTTTTTTGTCTAGAAAAACGTTCGTGTGTATGGTTTTACGACGAGAAACTTGACGAGAATCTCGACGAGAAAATAGAGAACCTGCTCTCTATTTTCTCGTCAGGATTCCAGATTTCCTCGTCGTGTTTCTCGTCGGCCTGTTTTGTGACGAGAAAATGGTTCGTGTGTATGCTTTTACGACTCTTCCAAAAGCGCGCATGCTCACAAGCAACTATGAGACGGGAGCGCATCTTCTGGTAAAACAAGCCTTCATAATGGAGAGAGCACATTCGTCACGCTCATAAATATTTCATCGTTTAAATGTTCTGCATTGAATTCTTCGTTAGAATGTTACATTAATCAAAACGAGAGACCTTCTTTTGCTGCTGATATTCACACAGAGTTCTGCCTTATTTTTAACCTTTTTCATGCTGCTCTTTATAAGATTTATGTGTATTATATCGTGCAAGTTTTTAGGAATAATTTAAATGGTTAGATTTTTCAAAATGATGTTAATTATAATTTCTCAATGTTTTGATAGCGATCTCACATTTAATTTTCTAATCTATATTTTTAAAATTTCACACCATGTTTTTGAGCTAATCAGATTTAGTTATTCTTTTGGGGGGGTGATATCTGTGCCTTTTATTGTCAGTCAAATGTATCTGCTTACTCCAAAGCTTTTTTTTTATTATTTAAAAATACACATAGTCAAGTATGAACTTAAACAAAAAACACATTTATTCATGTTTATAAATTAAATAAAGAGAAGGCAGCGCTGGAGAAGCTGCTGCCATTTGTGCATCCCAGGGACCCCAGAGCACACACCAACCCTGTGTGGACACTAAAATTGGGAGCTTGAGAAGGCCCACATTTCAGAACACAATCTGATGCTGGCCTCCCAGAGGTCAGGAACAGCAGCAGGTGAGATATATGTCCCAAGTGTGTGGTACTACAACAGGCTGCCTTCTGTCTGACCAGTGCGACCACAATGAAGCAAGGCCATCACTTCCTCTTCTTCCTGGCAACCTTCCCTGCAGCCTTTCCTGAAGCCTTTCCTGAAGCCTTTCCTGCAGCCTTTCCTGCAGCCTTCCTTCTTCGTTTAGCTGGAGGCTGGCCCACTGGAGGGGTACTCCTGTCAGGAGGAGGAGGTGGAGGTGTAGCAGAAGGGGGTGGGGCAGAAGAAGAAGGTGGAGGTGTAGCAGAAGGGGGTGGGGCAGAAGGTGGAGGTGTAGCAGAAGGGGGTGGGGCAGAAGGTGGAGGTGTAGCAGAAGGGGGTGGGGCAGAAGGTGGAGGTGTAGCAGAAGGGGGTGGGGCAGAAGGTGGAGGGGTAGCAGAAGGGGGTGGGGCAGAAGAGGAAGGTGGAGGTGGAGGTTGAGGTTGGGTCAGTTGGGCCACCTCACATATGGCGGTATTGGGGGTAATTTGCTCCATCCCCCCCTTGTTGAGCAAGGTGATGAGCAGGGGTTCGCATAGGAGGCGTTGCTCCATGCTCATCACCTTGAACTTAGCCTCCACTAGGCCGGCAATGGCCTCTTCAGGGGATGTGGGCTCCTTGAGGGTGGCATGGGCCTCTTTAATAAGGGCCATTGCTGCGTCACTGGTGGTCCTGTCCCTCCTGCCTCTTTTGTGAAGCCTGATGGGAGGCACCTGGGATCTGGTGCTTCTCCTTTGCCCTGCCACCTCCTGTCTGCCACTGGGCCCTGCCACCTCCTGGCTGCCACTGGGCCCTGCCACCTCCTGGCTGGTACTGGGCCCTGCCACCTCCTGGCTGCCACTGGGCCCTGCCACCTCCTGGCTGGTACTGTGCCCTGCCACCTCCTGGCTGCCACTGGGCCCTTCCTCCTCCTGCCTGACAGTTTCCAGACCCTCCTCCTGGCTGATTTCATCCTGTGTATGAAAAAGAAACATAGTTTAATATGTTGGTTTAATCTGTGCCTCAAACTTTGTAATCCTGATGGAAGCAATTAGAATGTAAATGCATAAATCCTTGCTTTAAATTTACCACTACATCAGCTTGACTATTTACCACACAATTAAGTGCAGAATAATGTCTACAGATCATGATTTCACTTGTGGAATACAAAATAATGTATGTTTCTCATCCTGACATATTTGGGAAACATTAATTTTATCCCACTACATTTTCAGTTAATACTATACCTGGCTCCAGATGGACAAATCAGGATCATCCAGGATGGCTGCCTCCTCTTGCTCCAGAGAAGGCTCAGGTTGGCTGCAGGGAAGTCTGGGGGGAAGAGTGGAGAGTGATGGCCTTGGCTCAATGTGGTCATCCAGGAAGGACATCCTGCTGTAGTACCACAAAACCGGGACATAAACATCATCTGCTGCTGCTCCTGACCTCTGAGAAGCCAGCACCTTAGAGCGTTCAGTCCTGTAGGTACCTCTCAAGCTCCCAATTTTAGTGTCCACTTGTTTTGCTGTGGCTGTGGGCACCTTGGTATGCACAAATGGGAGCAGCTTCTCCAGCGCTGCTTTTCTCACCCCTTTTTTTTTATGGATGGGGTTTTTGGTCTCCCACAGAGCCGGCAGCTCCCTTACCCGGTCAATAAATTCCGCCAGGAACTCTTTGTCGCTAATAAAGACATTCATATTGTATCTGCAAGTAAAATAATTTATATTTAAATAATGTGAGGCAAACAGTCTAACCTCCTTCACATCCTAGTCACCATATATATCCTCCACCAATCTCAAGACAGTATAGGCCCACAATTTTTACAAGTCTCACAAAATCACATACCTTCGTTCGCACGTCCGTCACTTGAACTCCTCTCTCCGCACACCGAACGTACTATAGTCACATGTGTGTTTGCTATATACACACCACGCATGCGTCCAAATTCGAACACGTCGCTCCGCACACGTCGCCCGCCCATGACGTTCTAACTAACATCTTTTCCCCGCCCCTTCTCTTTCGGCGCGCAGACAGATATGGCGGAGTTACAGCAGGTGTCTGATAATTCCGCAACTAGCGAGGAGACAAGCCCGGAGACCGAGGACACGTCACGATCAAGGAGGAGATTCAAGGCATCGAATATGTCTTTGGCGGAGATGGCGGAGATGGTGGACATCTTGGTCAAGGCTGATTATGATGCCAAGCATGGGCCGTATAGCAAACCAAATAGAAGGAAGGCCAAAATCCTCACTAAAGTTGTGAAGAGTCTGAGGGCGAAGTTCGGGGTGAAACGCTCAAATGAGCAGCTCAGAAAGAGGTGGTCAGACCTCAAACTGAGGGAGCCAGACCAGTTGAGGAGCATAAAGAGGATGCTCGCTAAAAGTAAGTAAAATGACGACCTTTCTGCTATTAATCTTTTTAGAAACTGACTTTTTTTTTTTTTTTTTCATATTGGACTCCCTTCCAAAATGTAATATTTTGAACTAGGTTGGGCACAGTAATCGTTCGTTACGTTACCGACACTTCGTTCGGCCACTATCCGCGGTTTTGGCTTATTTAAGACCCCCAAAAGTAATTAGACATCTGCCATTTTTGATCAAGTATTGTGGCTAATTTTTAAGTCTAGATGATGTGTTTGTAAGGAGAATGAAATGCAAACTTTAATCAGTGTAAAGGAGAGGACACTCAGCAGCTGCTTCCACATCTGTACTTTGGAGCACTATAGTGTGGGCCAACAGACCCGCCTTTTTTGGGTGTCCCACACAGGTGCATCAGAGTTTATTTGTGGTGCCTCCATGTCCAAAAAATTACATCCAAATGTGAATACTAAACATATTTGGGGTCATAAATAATGCATTTTTCTTAAAATTCCGCACAAACACACACTTGTACCCCACTTCCAAACAATTTAGCCTGTTTTAAGTTTAAAAATGAGATTTTTACAGTGTGATAAATAGACCTTTGGTTTTATTCTCATAGGGGAGAGAAGACTGGGAGGAGGACACTCCAGGGAGCACATGCACCCCACAACTTCCAAGCAACCCCAAACTCCCAAAGATCCACAACCGAAAGATGTGCAGGAAGTTGAGGTGGAGGAAGGAGAAGTGCAGGAAGGAGAGGTGGATGACGTTGTGGATCTGGTCACCACAACAGGTCAGTATCTGACACTACAGCTTAAGGTAAGCGAGGTAGGCCTGCAGAGTTTTATTAATTTTTTTTTATGCTTTTTAGGGGATGGAAATGTTGTGAAGGATAGCACACCGTTCTCTGCTGACAGTGCCCTCCGCCTCATCCAGCAAGTGATGGAATGTAGCACGGAACTGGACCTAAATAAACAAAGAATCCATGTGATGGAACAAACATTTAAAGGCATTCTCGATGTTTCGGGGAGAATTCAATAAGCCATCCAAACACATTTGTTTTTACATGTTTGTTTTTATATTTTTACTAATTTTTTGAGTAACAAAGCAGCCAAAAATTGAATATGCACACAGTGTGTGAACATGTGCTATCTGCCATCAGGGGATATCCATGTACGTCTTTTGTGGGTGCAACCCCTTCCTCGTATCAAAAGTCGGTGAACTGAGGAAGGGGATGCACCCCCAAAACACGTCCATTGATCACCCCTGATGGCAGATAGCACATGTTGACAATAGGGATCAGGATTGTAAACTTCCTATTTGCAAAAAATTAAAAATGTGTGCATATTGAATTTTTGGCTGGGCAAGGGGTGGCAGGACCCCATATTAGGACGGGCACATAGAGACATAGTTTGTGTAACTGAATGTCTCAGATTGCTCAGAGGTATCCAATGTTGTCATTTTAGAAATGCAAGTGGTATTTTTGTATTTTCATAAGCCAAAATTTGCCGGGTTGTGGCCAGGCCAACCCCAAAGTAAAAAAAAAAAAAAAAGTGCAGAGAGTAAAATATTTGACCACAAACAACGTGTAGCTTCTTTTTATAATACTCTCTAAGCTTATTTGGTTCTTTTGTAAGGTAACATAGTGAAATTGGTTGTTATTTACTAAAGTAAAATACACTTGCCACTACAAATGCACAAAGACAAACTAGGAGACAGGAAAGAACAAATAATTAAAGGTTTAAACAAGATTTTTATTGGGATACTTAGACATAGGCTGGCATAGGAATTGCCCCCCTACCCGTGAAATACTCCATGTATTTGTCCCGAACCACATGGGCATTTTGGGGGGGCAAGCCAAGACGGGCAGATTCCAGGCCCGGAAGGGGATTTGCAGGGGAAAGTCCAGCCTCTGGCAAAACTGAGGCCATATACGAATTAGATTTTTGGCTCAGAAAGTTGTGTAGCACACAGCAGCATAACACTACATAGTTTATTTTGTAGTCCGCCAAGTGGATGGAAGTCATAAAAAGGCGGAACCGGCTGGCCATTATGCCGAAGGCATTTTCAACGACTCTTCGGGCCCTGGCCAGCCGGTAATTGAACACACTCTTCTCTGGGGTCAGGGTCCTCTGTGGAAATGGCCTCATAAGATGCCGTCCGAGTCCGAAGGCTTCATCAGCCAAGAAAACAAAGGGGAGTCCTTCAATATTCCCTGCATCCGGTGGCAATGCAAGGTCGTCACTCTGGAGACGGAGGGCAAACTCCGTCTGGATGAAGGATCCGCCATCGGACATCCGGCCATTCTTCCCTACATCAACATAGAGGAATTCATACCGTGCTGACACCACCGCCATCAGCACAATGCTATGAAACCCCTTGTAGTTGTAGTAGTAGGACCCAGAACGGGGTGGCGGCACGATGCGGACGTGCTTCCCGTCTATGGCACCACCGCAGTTGGGGAAGTCCCACCGCGTGGCAAACTCCGATGCCACAGTCTGCCATTCCTGTGGCGTGGAAGGAAGCTGTGGAGTGAAACAAGATGAAATAATATTAGAAAAACAAAGGCATACATTACAAGCAAATTCTAAACCAAAAAATTAGAGACCAACATCAATCTAATTATACGTTTATTAAGGTGTGTAAAAAAAGTATAATGGAAGGCTCATTTATCATATTCATCACCACCTCTGATGGGCCATTACTAAATTATTTTGGGGGGGGGGAGATGTGTTTGGCCACAGGATAGCATTGCAGTGGCGGTGCGTCCAGAGTGGGCGCTGGAGCACTGTCCCCTCTCTCCTGTGCCCATCACTCAGAACAATACATAGGTTCATGCGTTGCATGAACCTATGTATTGTCTATGCCGCACACTATTCAGGTGGATGGCCTCTTGTAAAGCGACCGACATATGAATAATTGCGTCATTTAGGGGGTTAAAATTGCAGAGCAGAAACAGGTATTAAAAAGTCTTGCAAATTACAACCTGAGGGATGTAATTGGCTTCCTCAAAGAAAAATCGGGGCCGCAAGGAGGGGGCATTCCTTGTGTAAACACTGACAGGCTGCTCTGGCAATCATGTTCACCAAGTCTGTTTAATGGTAACATGATTGGCTGATGCAACATGAAGGGAAGGAGAAGACATCAAGGACAGAAGAAGGATGGCGCTGACCACAAGAAGGTAAGTGCAGGGCTGGGGGGAAACTGGCTGCATTAGAGGGGACTAAATGGCTGCATTGGAGGGGACAACTGGGGGCGTTTATTAGGCAACAGAGCAAAAAAGGAGGAAGTTTATTTCCGAAATTGGGGTTGGAACCCCCCAACATTTGGAGCAACAGGCGCCCCTGCTGGAAAAGTTAGTGAGGGGAAATATTTAGGGAGGATAAAAAAGGGGCAATCTAAAGCTTCCAACATGCATGGGGACAAAGGGGACATTCTCAGCATATTACAATCATGGTAATTAGGGAAGGATGAAAGAAATACAATACATTAGCATACATGTAATACATAAAATGTGATGTTAAGGGAGAAAACTTACCCTAATATAGTCCTCCTGCAGGACTTGTATAATAGCAGAACAGGTGTCTGGGATTATGAAGCCCAGAGCCTGGGGGGAGATGCCTGTGGTGAACTTCAAGTCCTGAAGACTTCTCCCTGTCGCCAGGTAACGCAACGTGGCGATGAGCCTCTGCTCAGCACTGATGGCTTCCCGCATAACGGTGTCCTTCCTGGTAATATAGGGGGACACCAAAGCCAACAGTTCCTGAAAAACGGGGTCAGACATCCTCAGAAAATTCCTGTAGTCCTCAGGATTATTCTCGACGATCTCCCGCAGCAGAGGCATATGGCAGAATTGGTCCCGCTGGAGCAACCAATTCTTGGTCCATGAACTCCTCCTCACACCATTCATGGACTGGTCTTGGTCCAAAACAAGCAGACCAACACCAAGCGCACGCACAGCACGAACTCGACGACGAGAACGTCCAGGCGACATGGCTAGGAAACGGTCGTCTAATCAGAACGTACAGAACAGAACGCACTTTAGAACAGCAAGGCCTATGAATAACGAACTGAAATTCAGAAACGAACAGGCAATAACGCACTGTAAAACAGATACGACCTGCCTAGACGCCCTGAAAGTCAAGATACGAACCCACAAGCACAAACTGAACCGCAGAAAACGATCTGAAAAGTACGAAGACTGAAAAGCGCGAATCGTCTCTTCCCAAACTTTTACTTCACACGCGGTAACACGAGATCAGCAAAAGCAGCCCAAGGGGTGGCGCCAAGAAAAAAGATCTTCCCCTTTATAGTGCCGTCGTACGTGCTGGACGTGAGCGCAGAGAACCACGAGGAAATTGGAAAATGACAGTGTGTACGCATAGAAAGCTTGACGAGAAAATCGACAAGCTTAACAAGAATCTCGTCGAAAAAAACGACGTGTTTTTTACGACGAGAAAATCGGTCGTGTGTACGAGGCCTGATGATCTAAATGTGTGAAAGAGCCTCCGTTCCTAGTAGAATCCTCGTACGGGGAAACATGTAGGGTGGAGCTACAACTCTCTGACGTCATCACGTTCCAGCCAGCTGGTGCTAGCCGCGGCTGTTTTTGAAAATTTGTCTCTGTTCCATGGATGTCAGTGTTTTATGAAGCCTGTGCAATAAATACGTTTTTACGAAGAAATACTGCACCATGAGGATCTTTTCTTCTTCTTTCTCTTTGGTAATTGACTGCTGACTTCTGGATGCTGGTCTCTACTTGCTGTATGTGGAAAACGTGAGTTATATAAAATACAACACTCACCTTACGGCAAGTGAAAGATTTTTGAAGTGCTCGCAGTCTGCGGGATTCAGCGCTAAAGTGACCGCCTCCAGGTTTCTGAATTGATCCATGTGTGGTGAACACCGAGAATAGATCGCGTGAAGGCAGGTCGGCCTAGTCCTGAGCCCAATATCATCTTATATCTGGTAAGCAAGCCATTCACTTATCAGTTATCTATTGGATGTGAAGCTTATACTATCAACCTGTCTGAGTATTATGCCTTCCGCCGCATAGGAATACCTTCACGGCAACAATCCTACATATGTCATTTTTTGACTAGTCCCCTATAAATAATACATCATATGGACTTTTATCAATTGAGAATTTTTATGTCATAAGTTTTATTTTTATCATTTTATTTCATATTTTTCCATTTATATATATCTGTTTCACTTACATTCCAGCTTTGAGATATCGGTTGGGATATCAGCTGGAATTTCTCAGTCACATTGTTTCAGAGATTCACTGTTATCAATCACATTGGGTTGCGCTTTTTTGATTTCTTTTTTTCCAAATTGGAAAGTTTAGCCATATACAAGTTTTTCATCAGATGTTCCGTCAGGTTTTTACATTATTGGAATGATAGCAAAAAAATGAGCAATAGTAACATGAATGGGTGTAAACGTTTTATAAGATTTGTATGATTTTAGGATAATTGCTTGCATTTAAGCCTCTTTCACACTGGGGCGGTGTGTGCGGTGGCGGTATAGCGCCGCTATTTTTAACGGCGCTATACCGTCGGGATTGCTGAGGTATTCGGCCGCTAGCGGTGCGGTTTTAACCCCCGCTAGCGGCCGAAAAAGGGTTAATACAGCCGGAAATGCGCCTCTGCAGAGGCGCGTTGCCGGCGGTATTACCGCGGTTTCCCATTGTTTTCAATGGGAAGGAGCGGTGGAGGAGCGGTAAACACACCGCTCCTCTCACCGCTCCAAAGATGCAGCTAGCAGAACTTTTTTTCACGTCCTGTTAGTGCACCGCTCTAGTGTGAAAGTCCTCGGGCTTTCACATTGGAGAGACAGGAGCCGCTGTTTAGGCTCAGTTTGCAGGCACTATTTTTAGCACAATAGCGCCTGCAAACCGCCCCAGTGTGAAAGGGGCCTTAGAGCGGTTTCACACTGGGGCGGTGGCGGTATAGCGCCGCTATTTTTAGCGGTTCTATACCGTTGGGATTCCTGAGGTATTCGGCCGCTAGTGGTGCGGTTTTAACCCCCGCTAGCGGCCGAAAAAGGGTTAATACCACCCGCAAACCGCGGCTACAGCCACGGTTTGCGGGCGGTATTACCGCGGTGTCCCATTCATTTCAATGGGAAGGAGCGGTGGAGGAGCGGTATACACACCGCTCCTCTCACCGCTCCAAAGATGCGGCTAGCAGGACTTTTTTTACCGTCCTGCTAGTGCACCGCTCCAATGTGAAAGCCCTCGGGGCTTTCACATTGGAGAAACAGCAGCCGCTGTTTAGGCTCGGTTTGCAGGCGCTATTTTTAGCAAAATAGCGCCTGCAAACCGCCCCAGTGTGAAAGGGGCCTTAGATTATAAAGTCCAACTCCATTCAAACTTCTCATTTCCGTCTGCACATCAACAGTATTTCTGAGTCCTCCACCTCCTAACATATTTTAGATTTATTCTGCAGCTGTAAAGCCCCGTACACAAGATCGGATAACCTATGGATTTTCGTCCGATGGATGTGTCCATCGGAAATCCGATGAAACTGTTTTTCATCAGTCTTGCCCACACACCATCAGTCAAAAAACCGACCGTTCCAAACGCGGTGACGTAAAACACTCAGATGAGCCGAGAAAAATGAAGTTTAATGCTTCTGAGCATGCGTCGACTTGATTCTAAGCATGCGTGGGTTTTTTAACCGATGGACTTGCCCATAGACGATCAGAAATTTCCATTGTTTTTTTATCCATCGGAAAATTTTAAAACAAGTTCTATTTTTTACAACCGATGGAAAAAAGACCGATGGGTACCATACACGATCGGTTGGTCTGATGAAAACCATCCATCGGATAGTTTTCATCAGTCAAACCGATCGTGTGTACGGGGCTTTAGGAATGGCATCTCTATCTATGTGTAATCTCTATCTATAATTGAAAACACAAAGGTCACCAGTGTAAAAAGAGCAATATTCAGAAATCCACCAGCTACCAGTGCAAAGGAGGCTACGTAAGTAGATGTGCAAACTTCTGTTGGCCACCAATGAAGAAAAGAGCAATACTACAAGCTGGCAGTAGGAAACTGGCCAGCAGTGGAAAATACTGGTTGACTTGCATGGAAGTCACTGGGAGGGCAGAGTAACCGCTTTTACATTTTTCTATAGGACCCTTTGATCAAAATTTTTTGTCTCTTGCCCCAGTGAACTGCAGTGCCAATCACATCTAACTTTCTTGCATTCTAATCTGTTTCCCCCATTCAGACCTGCAGTTGCATCACCTGACCTACATGAAAACAGCTAAATACACAATTGAAAAGAATTAATGTGATCAGTTTTACCTGTCAAATAATTATTTTTTCTGTTTATCCAGCCAAGCCAGACAACAGAACTAGGTTGGTGACTTGAGTTTTCTCTACAGTAGTAATACAGCTAGGTCATCACTGTACCCCCAGTAGTGATGAGCCGAACACCCCCGGGTTCGGTTCGCACCAGAACCCGCGAACGGACCGAAAGTTCGCACGAACATTAGAACCCTATTAAATACAATGGATGCGAACGTTCGGATTCTAAAGTGCTAATTATAACGACTATTATCCATGTTATTGTCCGAAACAGAGTTTGGGAACCCGGCTTCTGCACCAGGGGACATGTATCAATGCAAAAATAAGTTTTAAAAACGGACGTTTTCCGGGAGCAGTCATTTTAATGATGCATAAAGTGAAAAAAAAAAAGTCAAATATTCCTTTAAATATTGTACCTGGGGGGTGTCTAAAGTATGCCTGTGAAGTGCCACGTGTTTCCCGTGTTTAGAACTGTCCCTGCACAAAATAACATTTCTAAAGGGAAAAAAGTCATTTAAAACTGCTTGCGGCTTTAATGCAATGTGTGGTCCCAAGAATATGGATGAAAATCTTTAGGAAAAATGGCATAGCTACCCCATCAACCCCCCCCCCCCTACCCCAGCCCATTACCAGCCCCTTTGGGTCTTGTATGTGTAGCGGCCTCCTCACCCCGACCTCTTTAGCTAGGGGTATGTCGAGCGACAGAGTGAGGTGCGCTACGGCCCATGTCCTCCCCATGCATGTGGGTGAGGTGAAGGCCAATATCAATCTTTTCCTCGGGCCAAATGTGTGCTGGTTATGAGGGTCAGTCCTTCCGTGCCGGAATCTCCCTTTGTTCCCATCAACAGAGTCCCTACACCCATCAAAGTCCAAACTCAGGTTTATTGCGTATCTCCACATACAGTCAAATGCAACGGCATGATACGATGGGAAAGCAGGTCGAGGCACTGTACAGGTTCCTAGTCCCTACACTCCCTGTGCTATGACCAGGGGTTGCAGGAGTCTTGATGAAAGCTCCTCCGCTGCGCTGTA
This sequence comes from Rana muscosa, assembly GCA_029206835.1. Lineage (NCBI taxonomy): Eukaryota > Metazoa > Chordata > Amphibia > Anura > Ranidae > Rana > Rana muscosa. The sequence continues at coordinate 1,098,682,852 of CM055122.1, read as the reverse complement.
GCCCCTATCAGGGGAAGATGTCCTCCAAGGGAGTTACCGAAGGCCCATCCGTCACCGGGTTGACACTGCACCGGGTCTTCGGACGGGTGACCTCCCCAGCCTCCTCACCTCAGATGCGGGTCCCCTCGCAAGGGGCGCCCTGGAGCAACTTCACCCTCGCGGGACCCAGTCAGAGTCACCGGGTCCCAGGCCTCCTCAATAGTACCTCACCCCAGGCTGAAGGTGCCTGGGATGGACTCCATCTTCTTTCCGGCCAGGCCTAGGGCGCCTAGGCCGGAACCTTGAACCGCCTGCACCCAGGCCTAGGGTGCCTGGGTGCGTGAAGGGGTGACCCCCCCTCCCACAAGAACAACAGACAGGCGACGACCACTTCGTGGCGCGGGCGTCTCCCCCTTTTATATCCTCCCATCGACACCACGGCGGGTTCCCCGCCCCAGCCGTACCATCGCCAGGAAGGAACCAAAAAAAGGGTAACACTGTGATAGCGATTCTACCTCGAGCCAGCAGGTACACTGACACCCACTGGTCAAAGAGAATATTACACCACCCAATCCTCCACGAATAAGAAAAGGGGTCTAATCCCTGACATAATTACACACCTGGGTCTCTCTACCCCCAGGTGTATCCCACTAACTTTGAAGACCCCGCTACATATGGATATTAAGGGGAACCCCGCACACAAAATAAAAAAGGACCTATATACTCTGAACAGCCGTATACAGGCGGTGCATACAAGACAGGGACTGTAGGTTTGTTCTTATGTAGAATCTGTTTATAATTTTGAACAGCTGCATTGTTTAAGTGGAGCTCCATGGCAAATTCCTTTTTTTTAGTTTTTTGTAAAACATAGGGAACGGTTATCACCCCTGTCACATTTTTTTTGCTGTCTGTGCCCCTGTTCAGAACATTGCACCTCACTTTGCGTCCCAATGACAACTGTTTTTGAAATGTGGTGTTTTTATTGAAACAAGGATTGGTGATAAAGCATCAGTAGAGAGGAGACACCTTTCTCCCATATTAATTCTTACAGGAGAGAATTTTCCTTCCAAGGGGTAGATTTCCTCTCACTTCCTGTTGTCTTCTTCCGTTTGCAAGTAGTAGTCGTTTGTAAGTTGGATGTTTGAAAGTAGGGACCTGCCGTATATACTCTGCAGAAATTGGCCCCTTAGGTGTTGGTGTTGGCACAACACTGTAAGCACTCACAGTTACTCTTGGTGGGTGCTGGAACGCCCTGCTGTCAACTATTATATCAGGAATTGTAATAACATATAATTGTTGATCAGTGGTAGTAAAAATTGGGCCTTTGATGGTGGTGCTGGTGCCCCAACACTGTAAGGCCTGACAGTTACTCTTGGTGGGCGCAGCAATGGGCCCTGCTGTGAATTATTAGATCAAGAATTGTAATTGCATGCCCCTGTTGAACAGGGGCTGAAAAATTAGGCCTTTGGTGGTGGTGGTGGTGGTGATGGTGGTGCTGGTGCCACAACACTGTAAGGCCTGACAGTTACTCTTGGTGGGCGCAGCAATGGGCCCTGCTGTGAATTATTAGATCAATAATTATAATTGCATGCCCCTGTTGAACAGGGGCTGAAAAATTGGGCCTTAGGCACTGGTGGCACAACACTGCAACCCCTCACAGATACTGTACTTGGAGCACAGCAATGAGGCCTGTTGCAAAGTATTGCATCAAAAATTTTAATTACACGCCCCTGCTAAACAGGGGCTGAAAAATTGGGCCTTAGCCACTGGTGGCGTCACCCATAAACCAAAATGATCTTCCAAGCTATCATCGTTAATCGTATCATTGAGGAGGAGGAGGAGGATAGCCAGTCAACATAACAGCACAGGCACTCAGCATCAGCATCAGTCTTGAAGGGATGTGACATTTTAAAATCAATTAGTCTGTTATATCAGCATCTGGTGTGTGGTAGCTGGTGGTGATCCAAGACTGGTTCATCTTGATGAAAGTCAGTCGATCAACCGAGTCGGTGGACAGGCGCACCCTGTGATCCGTGACAAATCCTCCAGCAGCACTGAATGTGCGTTCTGAAAGAACGCTGGATGCAGGACAGGCCAGTAGCTCAATTGCATACTGTGCAAGCTCTGGCCAGTGATCCATCCTCAAGACCCAGTAAGCCAGAGGATTTTCGGTGGGGAAGGTGTCCAAGTCTGACCTTGCCCCTAGGTATTCCTGCACCATGTATATCAGACGCTGGCGATGGTTGCTGGAACCGATCATACTTTGGGGTTGCGGACTAAAGAATTGTCTGAACGCATCGGTCAGACGGCCACCTTCCCCACTGCTCCTTCTTTGACTGCCCGAAGCCTCAGCAACTCGTTGTCCAGGACCAGGAGTTTGTAACCTCCCAGTCTCTGGGAACGCGTTGTACAGACCTTTCTGCAAGGCCTCCCGGAGTTGTCTCATCCTCTGCTCCCTCTGCGACGGTACGATAAGGTCCGCAACCTTACCCTTGTACCGTGGATCAAGGAGAGTGGCCAGCCAGTAATGGTCCCTCTCCTTGATCCGAAGAATACGAGGATCCTTCCGCAGACTTTGCAGGATCAGGGAGGCCATGCAGCGTAGGTTAGCTGAGGCATTCAGTCCGGAGTTCTCTGGGTCACTAAGGACGACATGATCTGCAGCCACCTCCTCCCAGCCACGTACAAGTCCACTGGTTTCTTGGGACTGTAAATCATCCCTAAAAGACTGCTGCTGATGATGCTGAGTGCCAGCCTCCACCTCCATGCTGACACAATCCTCCTCCTCCTCCTCCTCCTCCTCCTCTTCCTGTGCGATGGGTGGGACAGAAGGAACACTGTCTGGGTAAAGGGGGCCTTGAGAGGCAAGGAAGTCCTCCTCTTCCTGCCTCTGTTCTGCCTCAAGTGCCCTGTCCATTATTCCACGCAGCGTGTCCTCCAACAGATGGACAAGAGGTACAGTGTCACTGATGCATGCACTGTCACTGCTCACCATCCTCGTAGCCTCCTCAAATGGTGCCAGGACAGTGCATGCATCCCTGATCATGCCCCACTGGCGTGGTGAAAAAAAACCGAGCTCCCCTGACCCTGTCCTGGTGCCGTAGTCGCACAGGTACTCATTGATGGCCCTCTGCTGCGTGTGCAGCCGCTGCAGCATGGCCAACGTTGAGTTCCACCTGGTGGGCATGTCACATATAAGGCGGTTCTTGGGCAGGTTCAACTCCTTTTGCAGCTCAGCCAGGCGAGCACTGGCATTATAAGATCTGCGGAAATGCACACAGACTTTCCTGGCCTGCCTCAGGACATCCTGTAAGCCCGGGTACCTGCCCAAGAACCGCTGCACCACCAGGTTAAGGACGTGAGCCATACAGGGCACATGGGTCAGTTGTCCCTGTCGGAGGGCGGAGAGGAGGTTGGTGCCATTGTCGCAAACCACCATTCCTGGCTTAAGCTGGCGTGGCGTCAACCACCTCTCGGCCTGCCCCTGCAGAGCAGACAGGACCTCTGCCCCAGTGTGGCTCCTGTCCCCCAAACACACCAGCGCAAGCACGGCATGGCATCTTTTTGCCTGCGTACTTGCGTAGCCCCTTGAACGCCTACGGAGCACCGCTGGTTCCAAGGACAAACCACAGGAAGAGGCCATGGAGGAAGAAGAAGAGGAGGGGGTGGAGGAGAGAGGTGTGTCACAACCAGTAGTAGCATTTTGGAGGCGTGGCGGTGGAACAACCTCCAACACTACTGCACCTTGTCCTGCATCCTTCCCAGCTGCCAAAAGAGTGACCCAATGGGCCGTGAAAGAAAGGTAACGTCCCTGTCCATGCCTGCTGGACCATGAGTCAGCGGTAATATGCACCTTACCGCTGACCGCCCTGTCCAGCGAGGCCAAGACATTGCCTTCCACATGCCTGTAGAGAGCCGGAATAGCCTTCCGTGCGAAAAAGTGTCGTTTGGGAACCTGCCACTGAGGAACCGCACATTGCACAAACTCACGGAAGGGGGCCGAGTCTACCAACTGAAAAGGCAGCAGTTGAAGCGCTAGCAATTTAGCCAAGCTAGCATTCAACCGCTGGGCATGTGGATGGCTGGGAGTGAACTTCTTTCGACGGTCCAGCAGCTGGGGCAGGGAAATTTGCCTGCTAGAATCGGACGTTGGTGTACTGCTAGCAGAGTGCCCGCAAGTACTTGCCTGTGACACACCTAATTCTACACCTTCATTCCTCTCAGAGCAGGTTTCAGAGAGGAGTGAAGGTATAGTGGGGTTGGAGATCCCAGCTGATGCGGTGCAAGAAGAGGTCAGCTTTGTTCTTTGGTGTGGGTCTTTAAGGTAGGCTTGCCAACGAGCTGCATGGCAGGTCAACATATGTCTGATCAAGCATGTGGTGTCCAAGCGGCTGATGTTTTGGCCACGCGATATACGCTTGAGACATATGTTGCAAACAGCAGCTGTGCGATCTGATGCACTCGCCTCAAAAAAGGCCCACACCAAAGAACTTTTTGCATGACGGGCAGAGGCAGCGCCCTGCACAGGCGGAGCTCTGCGGTGTGATTCCGTCAGTGTGCTGCCCATACGCTGGCCACTCAAGGGCATCCTGCCTCATTGGAGATGTGCCTCCTCCTCATCCTCCTCCTCCTCCTCTCTCCTATTAGGCACCCACGTGGAGTCAGTGACCTCATCATCCCCTCCCTCCTCATCACTGGAGCCAATCTGGCAATATGCTGCAGCTGCTGGAGCATGACTGCCAGATTGGTGTCCTTCTTGAGCATCCCCTCTCTCTGCTCTCACGCTGCTGCCTTCCTCTAGCTGGGTATCATCATCAGATCCTTCCAAACGCTGGGCATCCTCCTGGAGCATGTACCCAACACTGTGCTCAAACAGTTCGGGGGACTCCTCAGGAGGAGGGCATGGTGGGTCTAGGGAAGGATTGACTAATGAAGATAATGATACCAGAGAAGAGGACGCTTTGGCAGCTGCTTTGCCAGTACCCTGAGCCTGGGTGAGAGAGGATGAGGAGGATGAGGTGGGCTTGGTCATCCACTCTACCAAGTCTTCGGCATGATGTGGCTCAACATGTCCAGCTGCCGAAAACAAGGACAAGCGTGTCCCATGGCCATGTGCTGATGACAATGCACCGCGTACACGACCAGCACTGTTGCCCCCAGACACAGAGCCTGCTTGCCCTCTTTTTTTGCCTCCTGACTGTCTGCCTCTCCTTGGTTGCCTTCCAGACATTTTAATGGATGGCCTGCAGGAAGATGGGAAAAAACAGCAATAAGGGCTACCTTCAGGTGTATACTGTGCAGGAGGCTTAGCAACAATGACACTGACACTGTCCCCTGCCTATCCTTCTCTGTCCCTAAACACAAGGATTGAAAATATGGTTCAGCAAAATAGTTTTAGAACAGAATAGCACACTGACACTTTCCCTCACTGTCCTACTCTGTCCCTCCCTACAAACAAGATTTAGCACAGAATAGCACACTGATAATTTCTACGAGTGTGCTTCTCTGTCCCTAAACTCAAGGATTGAAAATATGGAACAGCAAATTTGGTTTAGAACAGAACAGCACACTGTCAGTTTCACTCACTGTACCTCTCTGTCCCTCAACTCAAGGATTGAAAATATGGTTCAGCAAAATAATTTTAGAACAGAATAGCACACTGACACTTTCCCTCACTGTACCTCTCTGTCCCTCAACTCAAGGATTGAAAATATGGAACAGCAAATTTGGTTTAGAACAGAACAGCACACTGTCAGTTTCACTAACTGTACCTCTCTGTCCCTCAACTCAAGGATTGAAAATATGGTTCAGCAAAATAATTTTAGAACAGAATAGCACACTGACACTTTCCCCCACTGTACCTCTCTGTCCCTCAACTCAAGGATTGAAAATATGGAACAGCAAATTTGCTTTAGAACAGAACAGCACACTGTCAGTTTCACTCACTGTACCTCTCTGTCCCTCAACTCAAGGATTGAAAATATGGTTCAGCAAAATAATTTTAGAACAGAATAGCACACTGACACTTTCCCTCACTGTACCTCTCTGTCCCTCAACTCAAGGATTGAAAATATGGAACAGCAAATTTGGTTTAGAACAGAACAGCACACTGTCAGTTTCACTCACTGTACCTCTCTGTCCCTCAACTCAAGGATTGAAAATATGGTTCAGCAAAATAGTTTTAGAACAGAATAGCACACTGACACTTTCCCTCACTGTACCTCTCTGTCCCCCAACTCAAGGATTGAAAATATGGAACAGCAAATTTGGTTTAGAACAGAACAGCACACTGTCAGTTTCACTCACTGTACCTCTCTGTCCCTCAACTCAAGGATTGAAAATATGGTTCAGCAAAATAGTTTTAGAACAGAATAGCACACTGACACTTTCCCTCACTGTACCTCTCTGTCCCTCAACTCAAGGATTGAAAATATGGAACAGCAAATTTGGTTTAGAACAGAACAGCACACTGTCAGTTTCACTCACTGTACCTCTCTGTCCCTCAACTCAAGGATTGAAAATATGGAACAGCAAATTTGGTTTAGAACAGAACAGCACACTGTCAGTTTCACTCACTGTACCTCTCTGTCCCTCAACTCAAGGATTGAAAATATGGTTCAGCAAAATAATTTTAGAACAGAATAGCACACTGACACTTTCCCTCACTGTACCTCTCTGTCCCTCAACTCAAGGATTGAAAATATGGAACAGCAAATTTGGTTTAGAACAGAACAGCACACTGTCAGTTTCACTCACTGTACCTCTCTGTCCCTCAACTCAAGGATTGAAAATATGGTTCAGCAAAATAATTTTAGAACAGAATAGCACACTGACACTTTCCCTCACTGTACCTCTCTGTCCCTCAACTCAAGGATTGAAAATATGGAACAGCAAATTTGGTTTAGAACAGAACAGCACACTGTCAGTTTCACTCACTGTACCTCTCTGTCCCTCAACTCAAGGATTGAAAATATGGTTCAGCAAAATAGTTTTAGAACAGAATAGCACACTGACACTTTCCCTCACTGTACCTCTCTGTCCCTCAACTCAAGGATTGAAAATATGGAACAGCAAATTTGCTTTAGAACAGAACAGCACACTGTCAGTTTCACTCACTGTACCTCTCTGTCCCTCAACTCAAGGATTGAAAATATGGTTCAGCAAAATAATTTTAGAACAGAATAGCACACTGACACTTTCCCTCACTGTACCTCTCTGTCCCTCAACTCAAGGATTGAAAATATGGAACAGCAAATTTGGTTTAGAACAGAACAGCACACTGTCAGTTTCACTAACTGTACCTCTCTGTCCCTCAACTCAAGGATTGAAAATATGGTTCAGCAAAATAATTTTAGAACAGAATAGCACACTGACACTTTCCCTCACTGTACCTCTCTGTCCCTCAACTCAAGGATTGAAAATATGGAACAGCAAATTTGCTTTAGAACAGAACAGCACACTGTCAGTTTCACTCACTGTACCTCTCTGTCCCTCAACTCAAGGATTGAAAATATAGTTCAGCAAAATAATTTTAGAACAGAATAGCACACTGACACTTTCCCTCACTGTACCTCTCTGTCCCTCAACTCAAGGATTGAAAATATGGAACAGCAAATTTGGTTTAGAACAGAACAGCACACTGTCAGTTTCACTCACTGTACCTCTCTGTCCCTCAACTCAAGGATTGAAAATATGGTTCAGCAAAATAGTTTTAGAACAGAATAGCACACTGACACTTTCCCTCACTGTACCTCTCTGTCCCTCAACTCAAGGATTGAAAATATGGAACAGCAAATTTGGTTTAGAAAAGAACAGCACACTGTCAGTTTCACTCACTGTACCTCTCTGTCCCTCAACTCAAGGATTGAAAATATGGTTCAGCAAAATAGTTTTAGAACAGAATAGCACACTGACACTTTCCCTCACTGTACCTCTCTGTCCCTCAACTCAAGGATTGAAAATATGGAACAGCAAATTTGGTTTAGAACAGAACAGCACACTGTCAGTTTCACTCACTGTACCTCTCTGTCCCTCAACTCAAGGATTGAAAATATGGAACAGCAAATTTGGTTTACAACAGAACAGCACACTGTCAGTTTCACTCACTGTACCTCTCTGTCCCTCAACTCAAGGATTGAAAATATGGTTCAGCAAAATAATTTTAGAACAGAATAGCACACTGACACTTTTCCTCACTGTACCTCTCTGTCCCTCAACTCAAGGATTGAAAATATGGAACAGCAAATTTGGTTTAGAACAGAACAGCACACTGTCAGTTTCACTCACTGTACCTCTCTGTCCCTCAACTCAAGGATTGAAAATATGGTTCAGCAAAATAATTTTAGAACAGAATAGCACACTGACACTTTCCCTCACTGTACCTCTCTGTCCCTCAACTCAAGGATTGAAAATATGGAACAGCAAATTTGGTTTAGAACAGAACAGCACACTGTCAGTTTCACTCACTGTACCTCTCTGTCCCTCAACTCAAGGATTGAAAATATGGTTCAGCAAAATAGTTTTAGAACAGAATAGCACACTGACACTTTCCCTCACTGTACCTCTCTGTCCCTCAACTCAAGGATTGAAAATATGGAACAGCAAATTTGGTTTAGAACAGAACAGCACACTGTCAGTTTCACTCACTGTACCTCTCTGTCCCTCAACTCAAGGATTGAAAATATGGTTCAGCAAAATAATTTTAGAACAGAATAGCACACTGACACTTTCCCTCACTGTACCTCTCTGTCCCTCAACTCAAGGATTGAAAATATGGAACAGCAAATTTGGTTTAGAACAGAACAGCACACTGTCAGTTTCACTAACTGTACCTCTCTGTCCCTCAACTCAAGGATTGAAAATATGGTTCAGCAAAATAATTTTAGAACAGAATAGCACACTGACACTTTCCCTCACTGTACCTCTCTGTCCCTCAACTCAAGGATTGAAAATATGGAACAGCAAATTTGCTTTAGAACAGAACAGCACACTGTCAGTTTCACTCACTGTACCTCTCTGTCCCTCAACTCAAGGATTGAAAATATAGTTCAGCAAAATAATTTTAGAACAGAATAGCACACTGACACTTTCCCTCACTGTACCTCTCTGTCCCTCAACTCAAGGATTGAAAATATGGAACAGCAAATTTGGTTTAGAACAGAACAGCACACTGTCAGTTTCACTCACTGTACCTCTCTGTCCCTCAACTCAAGGATTGAAAATATGGTTCAGCAAAATAGTTTTAGAACAGAATAGCACACTGACACTTTCCCTCACTGTACCTCTCTGTCCCTCAACTCAAGGATTGAAAATATGGAACAGCAAATTTGGTTTAGAACAGAACAGCACACTGTCAGTTTCACTCACTGTACCTCTCTGTCCCTCAACTCAAGGATTGAAAATATGGTTCAGCAAAATAGTTTTAGAACAGAATAGCACACTGACACTTTCCCTCACTGTACCTCTCTGTCCCTCAACTCAAGGATTGAAAATATGGAACAGCAAATTTGGTTTAGAACAGAACAGCACACTGTCAGTTTCACTCACTGTACCTCTCTGTCCCTCAACTCAAGGATTGAAAATATGGTCCAGCAAAATAGTTTTAGAACAGAATAGCACACTGACACTTTCCCTCACTGTACCTCTCTGTCCCTCAACTCAAGGATTGAAAATATGGAACAGCAAATTTGGTTTAGAACAGAACAGCACACTGTCAGTTTCACTCACTGTACCTCTCTGTCCCTCAACTCAAGGATTGAAAATATGGTTCAGCAAAATAGTTTTAGAACAGAATAGCACACTGACACTTTCCCTCACTGTACCTCTCTGTCCCTCAACTCAAGGATTGAAAATATGGAACAGCAAATTTGGTTTAGAACAGAACAGCACACTGTCAGTTTCACTCACTGTACCTCTCTGTCCCTCAACTCAAGGATTGAAAATATGGTTCAGCAAAATAGTTTTAGAACAGAATAGCACACTGACACTTTCCCTCACTGTACCTCTCTGTCCCTCAACTCAAGGATTGAAAATATGGAACAGCAAATTTGGTTTAGAACAGAACAGCACACTGTCAGTTTCACTCACTGTACCTCTCTGTCCCTCAACTCAAGGATTGAAAATATGGTTCAGCAAAATAGTTTTAGAACAGAATAGCACACTGACACTTTCCCTCACTGTACCTCTCTGTCCCTCAACTCAAGGATTGAAAATATGGAACAGCAAATTTGGTTTAGAACAGAACAGCACACTGTCAGTTTCACTCACTGTACCTCTCTGTCCCTCAACTCAAGGATTGAAAATATGGTTCAGCAAAATAGTTTTAGAACAGAATAGCACACTGACACTTTCCCTCACTGTACCTCTCTGTCCCTCAACTCAAGGATTGAAAATATGGAACAGCAAATTTGGTTTAGAACAGAACAGCACACTGTCAGTTTCACTCACTGTACCTCTCTGTCCCTCAACTCAAGGATTGAAAATATGGTTCAGCAAAATAGTTTTAGAACAGAATAGCACACTGACACTTTCCCTCACTGTACCTCTCTGTCCCTCAACTCAAGGATTGAAAATATGGAACAGCAAATTTGGTTTAGAACAGAACAGCACACTGTCAGTTTCACTCACTGTACCTCTCTGTCCCTCAACTCAAGGATTGAAAATATGGTTCAGCAAAATAGTTTTAGAACAGAATAGCACACTGACACTTTCCCTCACTGTCCTACTCTGTCCCTCCCTACAAACAAGATTTAGCACAGAATAGCACACTGATAATTTCTACGAGTGTCCTTCCCTGTCCCTAAACTCAAGGATTGAAAATATGGAACAGCAAAATTGGTTTCGAACAGAATAGCACACTGACACTTTCCCTCACTGTACCTCTCTGTCCCTACAAACAAGATTTAGCACAAAATAGCACACTGACACTTTCCCTCACTGTACCTCTCTGTCCCTACAAACAAGATTTAGCACAAAATAGCACACTGACACTTTCCCTCACTGTACCTCTCTGTCCCTAAACTCAAGGATTGAAAATATGGTTCAGCAAGATTGGTTTAGAACAGAATAGCACACTGACACTTTCCCTCACTGTACCTCTCTGTCCCTACAAACAAGGATTAGCACAGAATAGCACACTGTCACTGACACTCTCCCTACCTATCCTTATCTGTCCCTAAACACAAGGAATCCAGGATTATGTAAAGGAAAAATAATGACACTGTCCCTGCCTATGCTTCTCTTTCCCTACTCCGGTCCGGAACACACTACACAAGGCCGCCGCGCTGGCGGCCTTTTATAGTGTGGGGCGTGTACTAAACCCCCTCAGCAATAATTGGCCACAGGCATCCTGCCTGTGGCCAATCATTGCTCTCCTCGCTGCCGGCGCTGTGATTGGCCAAGCATGCGGGGTCACAGTGCATGCTTGGCCAATCACAGCGCCTGGATGACACTGCGATGGCGTAGTGCATTGTGGACCGTTCGCGTCACTCGAATTTGGCGCGAACGGCCCAAATCGTTCGATCTTCGTCGAACGATCGAACAGCCGATGTTCGAGTCGAACGTATGTTCGACTCGAACACGAAGCTCATCCCTAACCCCCAGTCTGTGACAGAATATTGAAGGAGCAGCAGTACCTGATAAGGTTGTCCCTCTGCTCGCACTGCTCTCTTCTTTTTACAGCATGTTCATTGTCAGAACATGTGCATGCAGAACACATGAATAACGTCTAGTACTGCCTTTCCTATTCTCATTTAAGATGATTACAAGAGGCTGGTACCAAGTTAGGTTCAGGTGCTTACACTAGTTGCATCAGATACATGTCATTTCTTTTTAATGACTATTGACTACATAAACTGCATTAATTGTGTTTTCAGTCTCATCTCATGAAAAACATACAAAAAAAAAAGAAACAAGCATAAAACAGGTTCTTTGCTATAACAAATTATATCTATCACAACTACAATGTAACAAGTATTTGTTGTGTGTCATAGTGTTTCACATGATTAAAACAAGATGTCCACCAAAAAGAAAGGTCATTGTGAAATGTTGAGGACAGCTGTCCATTTGTCATCTTATGACTAAAAAACACAAGCAGAATATTTATTCATTTCATTCACTAAATAAAAGCTATATGTCCTTGAAACAATGAGAAAAAAAAATGAGGTAGGTAATTTAAGGGGTTAAAGGAGAATTATAATCTTTTAATGATTTTAGATATTTGGTGACATATTTTAACAATCTTGTCATCTATGTGTGTTAATGCATTAACCGCTTGCCGTCCGCCCACCGCCAAATGATGGAGGGGCGGTGCGGCTCTCGTTCTGGGATGATGTCATATGATGTCGTCCCAGAACAGCTGCTGACGCACGGCTATCGCGGCAGTTCCGTGTTGCTAGGATACGTTACGATCTCGATCTCTGTAAAGAGCCACAACCGCGGCTCTTTAACCATGTGATCGGCTGTGTTCAATCACAGCCGGTCACATGTAAACACAGAGTGTGTGGCGAGGAGAGCCGATCAGCGGCATCTCTATGTAGGGGAAATTGAGATATGTAATCAGGGCACTGATTATCAGTGCCCTGATTACAATAAAGTGCCACCAATGCCAGCAATCAGTGTCCACCAGTGCCAGCAATCAGTGCCCACAAACACCACCAATCAGTGCCCATTAGTGGTGCCAGTCAGTGCTGGCTATCAGTGCCGCCTGTCAGTGCTGCCCATCAGTGCCACCCATCAATGCCCATCAGTGCCGCTCATCAGTGCCCATCAGTGCTGCCTATCAGTGCCCACCAGTGCCACTTATCAGTGCCCACCAGTGCCACCCATCAATGCTGCCTATCAGTGCTCATCTGTGCCTCATATCAGTGCCACCTATTAGTGCCCATAAGTGTGGCATATTAGTGCCTCCCCATCGGTACCACCTAATCAGTGCCCATAAGTGCTGCCTCATCAGTGCCCATCAGTGCCGCCTCATCAACGCACATCAGTGAAGGAGAAAAATTACTTATTTACAAAATTTACTGACAGAAACTAAGAAAAACGTTTTTTTTTAAACAATTTTCTGTCTTTCTTTTTTTTGTAAAAAATAAAAAACCCAGCAGTGATTATATACCACCAAAAGAAAGCTCTACAGTATTTGTGTGAAGAAAATAATAAAAATTTCACATGGTTTCAGTGAAGCATGACCGCACAATTGTCATTCAAAATGTGACAGCGCTGCAATTAACTTTGAATAGGAGGGGGGGGGGGTAAACCCTTTTCCCCCCATTCACTTAGAAGAAATCCGTTGGTACATGTGTATGCACATAACGAGAAGTGAGAACATATCCAGAAGAGTATAAGTACAAAAGGTACAAGAGAAAGCTACAGGCTGTATGGTAAATAGGGTTGCCACCTCATCCCTTTAAAACCAAACACATATAAATTACACAGGTTCTGTGGCTGATTAAGGTGGTAATTAAACTCACTTGGTGCCTTATCTGCATTAAATTAGCCTCAGAACCTGTGTAATTCATATGTGTTCGGGTTTAAAGGGATGAGGTGGCAACCCTAATGGTAAACCAAATGTCAAATACAAGATAGCCTTTTCCAACAGGCATCTCAAGATGGTGACCATTTTTATATGGGTTATTCCCACAACACCATTTACTGAGGAAGCCTGAGGTCTGAGCAATAGAGCCATAAGCTTTTAGATAGTGTAATCCTCGTATGTCACTGCTTATTGAAAACAAACTCTCTGCAGTAATGATTGGCGGCCAGAGACCATGTGATCTGCCTGGGCTAAAATATAAAGCACCTATCTACAATCTCTGCCTGTTGTATAATGTGATTGTTTCAGTAAATATGAATGTTATAATGCACTATTGGACGCAGCGTGTTGTCTGCTTTTTTGCCGAATTACCTGTTAGCCACCAATCATAACAAAGGAGAGCTAGTTTCTTGGTTTATGAACTGGAAAGAGATTTCTGACTTTTTCTATGTAATGCTCTTGAGCCAACCCAATACACTGCATCTGAAAATGAGCTGTCATTTTTGGATAATGTTAATAATGATAAGGTCTGATGTATCTAACTGCGAGTCCAATAATAACTATAGCCCTGTTTAAACCAGACAGCTAATTGCATTCATGCAATAAACAAGGAGCAACTAGTGGGTATATTCCTCTTTGTGTGCAAACACCACACATGAAATTATTCCCTACAAATTCAGGCTGGACCCTCTGCATACTGCTACACTCTTTCCAGCAAACTATGTGTAGCGGGCATTTACTTTTTAGGGGTGTTATGTGCCTAATTTTAGGGGTTGGTCTGAGCTGGTAGCCAGGCTTGGATCATTTTGATTGCTAGGTATTTGCTTTTGCCTATGTGATGCTGCCTGGTGTATGGTTCCCTGTGACCTGTGGGTGGCGCTGCCATGTCGGGTCAGGGTTGAGCCAGGGGTGGCATTACTGGCCTTAGGGTGTCCTCTCTCAGCATCGGTGCGGTGGGCGTAGTCGGCCTGCTGTGCAAGCCGGGAGAGGGTACATAAGGGGCAGATGCCATCTTGAAGGGGGAGTTGGAGTGCAGTGGAGTGGAGGAGCCAGAGAGGTGTGCCCCTCAGCGGTGCGGTGACTGGCCGAGAAGTCTCGGGCACCTTCGGCCCGAGGCTGCAACATTCCAGGTAGGCTCAGTACCTTTAACTGGGTCTACAATTCGCCCAGTGGAGTCCCAGGGTGCCCGGGTGAGGGTACCCGCAATGACCGTGAGGAAGCCAGGGGAGGATCGGTCCCACTGAGGAGATGAGTAATGGAAGATTGCTGTCTCGGGAGAGGCCTGGTGACCTGTCAGAGGAAAGGATTCCATGTTTGGGAGGACTAACCGGTAGAGTGCCCATTGGCATTATCCTGTTCTTAAAAGTCTACAGAGGTTAGAGGATTTCCTATGCCTGTCTCTGGAGGGGATAGGGTGACAGAACAGTTCGAGCTCCACACCTGCTGCTAGGACTGTGAGAGAGGACTATCCGGGTGGACTAAACCCACTCGGGATCGAGTGGCGACGAGGTTATTGATTGTGCCTGGATCTAATCTCACACTATTCCTTCTTTTATCTATCTGTCTCTATCTACTACACAGCAAAAATAGAAAATAAACTCTCTGTTGGAGTTAAAGTGTTCTAGACATTGTTTCTTTGGAGAAGAAATAGAGACTTGACCCAATACTCTGGGGAAGAGAACCAGTGGAGGAAGGTAACTCGCTGCAGGACCCAAAATTGTTAAGACTGCTTGACCTCCTCAAACAGGAGGGTACGGGCATATAGCACAGTGTGCCTTGATTTGCAAGTGAGCCAGGCGAGAAAAAGGTTTGTGTGCTACATATGCATTCAAAAACAGACATATGTACAGTAGTTCACATATGTTGAAATACATGTTTAAGCTGACCAATTGTGTCAAAGTAATCCCTCTTCTGGCCAGTCCTACACTGCCTTGCCACTGCAAATGCTATGGTGGACACCATGCCAACATGGGGAGTAAAGATATACCTAGGGATTTTTTTCTCAGAAAATAGGTGCAGGAACTCAACCACGACCTCCTAAATCCCCCCTCCCCCACACATACTTTCCAAACCCCATCAAATAGTGGGTGGGGTCAAATTTCACTAACAGTGGGAGGGTAATAAAGGGGCATTAAATACCCTTCTTAAGAGCTTTACCATCTTCCACATGTCTTACTTGTGTTGCGTTATAAAATTGAAGCATCCAGCTGGATCTAGTATCTCCCTAAACACTGTAGGTGGGTCCTTCTTGCAGGGAGATCATCCAGTGGGGGTGTCGGCATATGCAATGCCCCCTGGCACCTGCATCTTCCTTGTCCCTATCCTGCACTCAGTGGGATTTGCTCAGGAAATCAGATCTGTCTGAGCTGCTTGGAGACAAGCTTTCACTGGTAAACACAGAAGCCGGACTTCTGTGTATACCAGTGATAGTGCTGAGCAGAGAGCAAAGGGCCTGATTCAGAGGTGGTGGAACTGAGTTCCACCAAGTTCAGCTGAAAAAAAGCTCTGTATATACCTGTGCTCAAATCCCAATAGCTTGTACATGTATTAAAACTATCAGGTGCTAAAGGGGTGTGATCACATATTAACACCAACCTGAATTTGTAGTGTTAATATGTGGTCACACCCCTTTAGTAGGGATGAGCCAAACACCCCCCGGTTCGGTTCGCACCAGAACCTGCGAACGGACCGAAAGTTTGCGCAAACTATCGAACCCCATTAAAGTCTATGGGACTCGAACTTTCGAAATCAAAAGTGCTAATTTTAAAGGCTAATATGCAAGTTATTGTCCTAAAAAGGGTTTGGGGGCCCGGGTCCTGCCCCAGGGGACATGTATCAATGCAAAAAAAAAGTTTTAAAAACTAACGTTTTTTCGGGAGCAGTTATTTTAATGATGAATAAAGTGAAAAAAAAAAAAAAAAGTGAAATATTTCTTTAAATATCGTACCTGGGGGGTGTCTATAGTATGCCTGTGAAGTGGCGCGTGTTTCCCGTGTTTAGAACTGTCCCTGCACAAAATGACATTTCTAAAGGAAAAAAAGTCATTTAAAACTGCTTGCAGCTTTAATGTAATGTGTGGTCCCGGCAATATGGATGAAAAACATTGAGAAAAATCGGCATGGGTACCCCCCCCCCCCAGCCCATTTGTCTTCAGGTAGCTTTAGGTGCACACTGTGCAAAGGACACAGTACACTAAATGAAAATACTGCAGCTCCCTGCCTGTATTAGTATGAGTACACCAGCAATTGTATTCAGGTAGCTTTAGGTGCACACTGTGCAAAGGAGACAGTACACTAAATGAAAATACTGCAGCTAGCACAATCACCTGCCTGCCTGTCAGTATATTATGAAGAGAATAACAGGAACGGATCTAGCTAAACTGAATACATATATAGATACAACACCTAGGATGCATATATATCCTCTACACACTGTAACTGCAGCTAACTGACTCGCCTGCCTGCTCTATCTAACTCAAATAAGATGACACTATCTCTCTCTCTGTCTTTCTTTCACCGCCGCAACACACTACACAAGGCTGCCACGCAGGCGGCCTTATATAGTGTGGGGTGTGTACTAAACCCCCTGAGACATAATTGGCCAAAGCCACCCTGGCTTTGGCCAATTATGGCTCTCCGTTCTTACTGCGCCGTGATTGGCCAAAGCATGCGGGTCATAGTGCATGCTTGGCCAATCATCAGCCAGCAATGCACTGCGATGCCGCAGTGAATTATGGGCCGTGACACGCCACTCGAATTTGGCGCGAACAGCCCATAATGTTCGAAATTGGACGAACGGTCGAACAGCCGATGTTCGAGTCGAACATGAGTTTGACTCGAACTCGAAGCTCATCCCTACCCTTTAGCACCCGATAGTTTAAATACATGTACAAGCTTTTGGGATTTGAGCACAGGTCAACGCTGTATCCTGGCCTAGGCCAACAAGGCCCAGGCCTAGGGCAACACTTTGCAGGGGGGCAGCACGGAAAGAGTCCCCGCCGGCTTGCGCTACACTGTTAGTGTAGTGTCAGTTTTATGGGGCGGACTGGGCTAAAAGGCAAATTAGTCTAGCGCCCCCATAAAGCGGCCGCACTGCTTCCGGTATGCAGGCGGCCGGCATTCCTCAACTGTGGGAGGATTGGGGGGTGGCGCTGCTTCAAATTTTTACTGTCCTATCATCCTGGACCACAAACCTTCCTCACTGTGCTATATGTTTTCTGCTGCACCATTGGCATGATTATATCTTCTTAGTCCTCTCCATAAAAATATCAGAAATTTGTGCTTAAAGTAGAACTATAATGAGTGGGAGGTTGCTTGAGACAGTATTGTGTGGTTGCAAGAGTCTCGATGAGTGTGGGGCTGCTGAGACGATATTGCATTTGCAATGGAACAAGGGTGTCAGGCTGCTGAGACGATTTTGTGTGGTTGCAAGGGTCTCAACCGGTGTCAGGTTGCTGGGCCGAGATTGCGTGGTGACAAAGGGGGTATTTTATTATTTTTTATTTATTTATTTTCTTTCTTTTTATTTTTTCTTTGACAAGTGAGAGGTTGCTGAGACGATGTTGCATTTTTGCAAGGGTCTCAATAAGGGTGTCAGGCTGCTGATACGATTTGTATGGTTGCAAGCTCTCAACAGGTGTCAGGTTGCTGGGCCGAGATTGCGTGGTGGCAAAAGGGGGTGTAGCGGCCTCACCCCCTTCACATGTTTATCGGTTGTCCGAAAGCTCTTGTCTAGGGGTACCTGGGTTTCGAGAGTGAGGTGCGCTACGGCCCATGTCCTCCCCATGGCTGTGGGTGAGGTGAAGGCCAGTATCAACATCTTCCTCGGGCCAAATGTGCATTGGGTTGCGGAACTTAGCCCTGCTATGCTGGAATCTCCCTTTGCTCCCATCAACAGAGTCCATACACCGATCACAGTCCAACTGTTAGTTTTATTTCGTAGCTCCACAACAAACAATATATGGCAGGATACGGTGGGATGAGCAGGCCGAGGCACTATCCGGATTGTAGTCCCTACACCCCCTGTGCTATGACCAGGGGTTGCAGGAGTCTTGATTAGAACAACTTCGCTGCGCTGCGGCCCCTATCAGGGGAAGACGACCCTCCAAGGGAGTTACCGGAGGCCCGTCCGTCACCGGGTTGACGCTGCTCCGGAGTCTTCAGACGGGTGACCTCCCCAGCCTCCTCACCTCAGATGCGGGTCCCCTCGCAAGGGGCACCCTGGAATCACTTCACCCTCGCGGGACCCGGTCGAAGTCACCAGGTCCCAGGCCTTCTACAAAGTACCTCACCCCAGGCTGAAGGTGCCTGGGATGGACTCCAACTCCAGCTTCATTCCGGCCAGGCCTAGGGTGCCCAGGCCGGAACCTTGAACCGCCCGTACCCAGGCCGAGGGCGCCTGGGTACGTCAAGAGATGATCCCCCAAAAAAAAACCTCGTGGCGAGGGCGTCTCCCCCTTTTATCTCCTCCCATCGACACCACGGCGGGTTCCCCGCCCCAGCCGTACCATCTCCAGGAAGGGACAAAAAGGGTAACACTGTGGTAGTGATTCTACCTCGAGCCTGTAGGTACCCCGCCACCCACAGGCCAAGGAGAATATTGCACCACCCAATCCTCCACGAATAACAAAAAGGGGTCTAATCCCTGACATAATTACACACCTGGGTCTCTCTACCCCCAGGTGTATCCCACTAACTTTGAAGACCCCGCTACAGGGGTATTTATTTATTTTTATTAATTAATTTATTTATTTATTTATTTTCGACAAAGGAGAGGTTTCTGAGACAATATTGCGTTTTGCAAGGGTCTCGACAAGAGTGACAGGCTGCTGAGACAGTTTTGCATGGCTGCAAGGGTCTCAACGAATGAGAGTTGGGTTACTGAGAAAAGGATAGAAACACCTAGTTTGTTTGGCGACTTACCGTACCCTTAGGCGAGCAGTATACGAGATAGGAAGCATAACGAATCGCAAGATTGCACATGATACAAAAAAGTTTGAATACTACTGGGTATAAGTACCTATAAGTACCTATTATAGTGCTCTCAAACTCTCTAAAGGCAGTCAGTAACAGGGAAAGGAGCATCAAAATCAACCTGAACAGACTATGCAGCCCTACCAAATAAACCCCTAAAGGGGGTGTAAACTCAATTCATGAAATCTGACCTGGGCACACATATCTATAGTGTTTACTTATCTCTTTCCAAAGCTCTAAGTCCCGTGTTTTTCTGCTGCTCCATTCCTCTGTTATCAGCATGATAACTTCTAACAAGTTCTCTGACACAGGAGATAAAAGCAGCTGGAAATTTGTGTCTGGAACTTAGAGACAGATAAGCAGAAAGCTTGTCTATTCACAGCATAGCTCTGCAAGTTTCTTCGTTCCTCTGCCTATGTGGAGGGGGTATGTGTGCCTTTCCTCCAATCAGCTCACACACAGTGTATGCCCAGACTCACCATCCTTCTGCTAAAACAGAAGGAAACAATTCTAACAAGATGTGTGCACTTTCTAAAGAGTATATAAAGCTGAACACAGCAGATATACAGTACATGTAAAATTTATGTAGGGAGATTTGTTTCATCTCAGTGTATCTTCTGAGGCAGTTCACTTCACTTGGTATAGGAGAGGATTTGTAACACTGATGATATAGAACCCTCAAGGTAACGCTAAGTATGAATATAAATATAAAAATAAAAATCTGAACTCTCAGCAAAAACGAATCTACACAGCCCACCGTACATATCAAAATATCAAAATGTATTAATGTCAAAAAGGATGAAGAAAACTACATGTAAAACACATATACGAGACATATACAATGATAAAAACCATGACCACCTCTATAGTTGTAAAAATCAGACCATAAAAAATTCTTAGTACAGTGAAACCTCGGATTGCGAGTAACACGGTTAACGAGCGTTTCGCAATACGAGGATTTTAAAAAAAAAATCCTGACTCGGTTTTCAAGTGTTGTCTTGCAAAACGAGCAGGATTCAAGCCAAAGCGGTGTGCAATACCGCATTTGGCCAGAGGTACGGGGGCGCCGGAGACAAGCATAGCCGAGCCAAGCCGTTCAGAAATATTAGGAAAAACTCTGAAATACTCAGTTCCCGAGCCTTTCTGAGGTTTTCCGAGTTCAGCCGAGCTGTCCCGAGCCTTTTGAGTATTTCTGAGGCTCTCTGGCGCCCCCCCCCCACCTCTGGCCAAATGCGGTATTGCATGCCATTGAAGTCAATGCGTAACAAATTATTTTAGTTTCCATTGACTTCTATGGGGAAACTCGCATTGATATGCGAGTGCTTTGGATTACGAGCATTCTCCTGGAACGGATTATGCTCGTAATCCAAGGTTCCACGGTATACATTAATTCCCTCTAATTCCACAAGGCTCCTGTGAGGGAAATAGTATTTACAAAGTTAGCACCATATTTAATGGCATGATTTCTTGCAAGAAGGATGACATATGGAGGATCCTGAATGTATAATGGACAAGAACCGAGTCTCAGGTTCCAAATGCACATCCAAGATAGACAATAGGGATGGCCCAAAGGAATGAAGGTATTAAGCTCAGTGTGTTAAAGGCTAGTGACAGTGGTCCAGAGGAAGTTCAGAGGTCAGGGACAAGGTTAAATAACAAGAGGTACATGGATCCACATATTCGGCTGTAAAAAACACTCTGCATCCTAGACTCCCTCCCTTGACCTGTATCATTAGTCCACAGTCTATGTAATAACACAACACTGCCAATAAATATCTTGTAGGGGCACGTTGATTTCGTAATCCAGAGTACACATGCTAGTGCAAAGTCACTGTTCCATTAAGGTAAAGTGCAAAAGTACTTATCAGATCCTATGATGCTTCATCGTTCTCAAGGTGCTTTCTCATCGCAGGATTTGCCATGCCTTTGATCCTGGCTATTGAGGTCACAACATGAGAGGTGGTCAAAAGGATCGCCTAGAGGAGAGGGTTTACATCCACTTTAAAGAGGAACTGCAGTCTGCGCACATAATTTGTAATAAAAACATCTATGCCATTCTGAAGCTAACCTCCAACCACTTGCATATTATTTTATATATACTGTGACTCTGTACTTGCCAAATATGCTGCAGAAATCTCCCTCCACTAAGTCTGTCTGCAGCCATTTTCACTGTGGGCAGCTGAAGCTGCTGCCTGTTCACTTCCTGGATTTACATAGACACACAGAGGCGCACCTCCAGCTCTGCAGCCCAGCAGCTCTCATTGGCCCTCTTATGGCTCATCCCCCCCCCTTGCTAGCAAACTCTCACAAGAGAGAGAGAGAGCTGTGCATGATGTCATAAGCCTAGGCTAATGACCAGACAAGAAATAGGAAGTGGGCTGTAGAAGGTATTTACTGGCAGAAAAAAAATGTTTACTATTTAAAGTTAAAACAACAAGGCAGAAGATTTAATAGATGAATAGTTGAAAAAATGACTTACGGTCTGTTTTAAAGTGGAACTGAATTCAAAAAGTGAAGATTTGCTATGTTATAAGGGACATCAAGAAATGTTAATTGTTCATGAACAGTACCCTGACAAATTTGAACTTGATTTTTATCTTACATTTTATCTTAAAGAGGTTGTAAACCGTCCTGTTTTTTCACCTTAATACATCTTATGCATTAAGGTGAAAAAACTTCTGTCAGTCACCGGCCCCCCAGTTTTACTTACAGCACCTGAGCCCTGGAATGTCCCATGGCGAGGACGTGCCGTCTCTCTGCCTGGGATTCTCGGCTCTTGATTGGATAGATTGATAGCAGCGCAGCCATTGGCTCCCGCTGCTGTCAATCAAATCCAATGACGCGGGCGCCAGGGGGCGGGGCCGGGTCCTGCATTCAGCGGCTATGGACGCCAAATGCTGGACACGGGAGCGCGCTCGCAAGGTAACCCCCCAGGAGAGCACTTCTCCTAGGGGGTTATTTGATGCAGGGAGGAGCCGCGATAGCCATCGGGGGACCCCAGAAGACGCGTTCGGGGGCCACCCTGTGCAAAACTAACTGCACAGTGGAGGTAAGTATGACAAGTTTGTTAGTTAAAAAAAATAAAAATCGGACCTTTAGTATCACTTTAAGGTCCTTCCAAAAATAGCAAGGCACTTCCTGTGCCTAGTAGGGATGAGCTTCGTGTTCGAGTCGAACATACGTTCGACTCGAACATCGGCTGTTCGATCGTTCGACGAAGATCGAACGATTTGGGCCGTTCGCGCCAAATTCGAGTGACCCGAACGGCCCACAATGCACTACGCCATCGCAGTGTCATCCAGGCGCTGTGATTGGCCAAGCATGCACTGTGACCCCGCATGCTTGGCCAATCACAGCGCCGGCAGCGAGGAGAGCAATGATTGGCCACAGGCAGGATGCCTGTGGCCAATTATTCTTGAGGGGGTTTAGTACACGCCCCACACTATAAAAGGCCGCCAGCGCGGCGGCCTTGTGTAGTGTGTTCCGGAGCAGGGAAAGAGAAGCATATGCAGGGACAGTGTCATTTTTTTTCCTTTACTAATCCTGGATTCCTTGTGTTTAGGGACAAATAAGGATAGGTAGGGAGAGTGTCAGTGTGTTATTCTGTGCTAAACCTTGTTTGTAGGGACAGAGAGGTACAGTGAGGGAAAGTGTCAGTGTGCTATTCTGTTCTAAACCAATCTTGCTGAACCATATTTGAAATCCTTGAGTTTAGGGACAGAGAGGTACAGTGAGGGAAAGTGTCAGTGTGCTATTCTGTGCTAAATCTTGTTTGTAGGGACAGAGTAGGACAGTGAGTGAAACTGACAGTGTGCTATTCTGTTCTAAACCAATCTTGCTGAACCATATTTGAAATCCTTGAGTTTAGGGACTGAGAGGTACAGTGAGGGAAAGTGTCAGTGTGCTATTCTGTGCTAAATCTTGTTTGTAGGGACAGAGTAGGACAGTGAGTGAAACTGACAGTGTGCTATTCTGTTCTAAACCAATCTTGCTGAACCATATTTGAAATCCTTGAGTTTAGGGACAGAGAGGTACAGTGAGGGAAAGTGTCAGTGTGCTATTCTGTGCTAAATCTTGTTTGTAGGGACAGAGTAGGACAGTGAGTGAAACTGACAGTGTGCTATTCTGTTCTAAACTAATCTTGCTGAACCATATTTGAAATCCTTGAGTTTAGGGACAGAGAAGGACACTCGTGGAAACTATCAGTGTGCTATTCTGTGCTAAATCTTGTTTGTAGGGAAAGAGAGGTACAGTGAGTGAAACTGACAGTGTGCTATTCTGTTCTAAACCAATCTTGCTGAACCATATTTGAAATCCTTGAGTTTAGGGACAGAGAAGGACACTCGTGGAAACTATCAGTGTGCTATTCTGTGCTAAATCTTGTTTGTAGGGACAGAGTAGGACAGTGAGTGAAACTGACAGTGTGCTATTCTGTTCTAAACCAATCTTGCTGAACCATATTTGAAATCCTTGAGTTTAGGGACTGAGAGGTACAGTGAGGGAAAGTGTCAGTGTGCTATTCTGTGCTAAATCTTGTTTGTAGGGACAGAGTAGGACAGTGAGTGAAACTGACAGTGTGCTATTCTGTTCTAAACTAATCTTGCTGAACCATATTTGAAATCCTTGAGCTTAGGGACAGAGAAGGACACTGTCAGGAAGGGCACACCAGAAATGTCAATGGCGATATCGGCGCATCTTCGCGCATGCGCGGTAGTGGCGCATCGGCGCACGCTGATGTGCGCATGCGCGATAGTGGTGCGCGGGCACGCGCGCGGGCACGCGCGGGAGCGCGCAGCGGCGGCTCATGGCGCCAGATGGGGCTATTTAAAAGGGCTGATGGCTGGGCTCTGTGCTGTTCGGTCTACAGCGTTACCTGAGACCTCTGACCCCTGCTTACCTGAATCCTGCTCCAGCTGACCCTTCCTGGCTTGTTTGACCATTCTTGCTGATCTGCCTGTACCTGACCCCCGGCCTGTGTTGACTACGTTCCTGCCTGCTCCTTCTGCTACCTTGTTGCCAGCCCGTTGCCGAACCTGCCTGTACCTGAGACCTGCCAGCTGCCTAAACCTGCTCATACCTGATCCGGCTCCAGTACTTACCTGTACCTGAGACCTGCCAGCTGCCTAAACCTGCTCATACCTGATCCTGCTCCAGTACTTACCTGTACCTGAGACCTGCCAGCTGCCTAAACCTGCTCATACCCGATTCTGCTCCAGTACTTACCTGTACCTGAGACCTGCCAGCTGCCTGAACCTGCTCATACCTGATCCTGCTCCAGTACTTACCTGTACCTGAGACCTGCCAGCTGCCTGAACCTGCTCATACCTGATCCCGCTCCAGTACTTACCTGCTTGGGACTGGTGTACCCACGCTTCCAGCCCATCTGACAGCACCTGCCTGAGCTCCAGTTGTTAGTCTGTCAGCTGTTTCCGGATCCATTCCAGTCTCCGTCCCAGCTCCGGTCCAGCGCACCACCAGCGACTTTACCAGGCTCTCGTGCGACTCTGCACTCCTGCGCCTCCTGTCTTCACTACCAGGGGCCTCGAGTGAGAGGTGTAAGGGAGGCCTCCCTCTGCATAATCAGACTCTTCCACCAGGTACGTGACAGTACCGAACAGCCAGGTCAGAGTCTGTGCAGGGAGCCTCTTCCATGGAGGGTTTCCGCTTACACCTCAAAGACCTCACCCAGACTGTTGAAATCGCACAAAATGCATATATCCGACTGGAAGAAAGCATCCAGGCTCTTTCCTCACCTATCACGGCTCCGCAAAGAGCTACTTCAGCAATAGCAACGTTACCTCCAGAAACCGGGGTTCCTGCGCCTGAAAGATTCACCGGTGATCACCGACTACGAGGGCAGAAGTCAGAGAGACCTATGAGTCATCTTCTACCACTGCTGCACCCACATCTGATGTCCCTGAACCCAGGCAACTCGGAGTGCCCCGTCCCTCACTTTCCCCTGAGGAACGTCAACGCCGACAACACGAAAACCTCTGCCTGTATTGTGGGAAACCAGGGCATTACGTGAGGTCATGTCCAGCCAAGATCCGCAAGGGTCGAGTTATCTTCTCTGCCAGCACGCCCATCCTGCCAACCCACCTGGCTCTCCCCATTGTATTACAGCTTCCAGGAAGAAGTATTCCTGTCTCCGCTATAATAGACTCTGGAGCCTGTAGCTGCTTTATGGACTTGTCTTTTATCACAAAACATCAAATCCCTTTGCAACCTAGGGCCCAGGGACTTTCAGTACATCTGGCCGACGGGTCTGCTATCAAATCCGGACTAGTGACTCAGCAGACTATACCCTTGCCTGTCATTATTGCCGATAGTCACAAGGAATTGTTACGCCTGGATGCCATCGCATCCCCGCTGTTCCCCGTAATCCTTGGCATGCCATGGCTCCAAGCACATTACCCTCTTATCAACTGGGTCGGAGGGGAGGTTAAGTTTCACTCTTCCTACTGCCTCCAACACTGCTTGCCGAAATTCTCTTCTGATCCGCCATCCTTGTTATGCTTGGACTCTGATGTTGAAACACGCTTATCTGTACCAGTTGCATACCATGACTTTTTAGATGTCTTTAGCAAGAAAGGAGCTGAAACTCTCCCTCCACATCGGCCATATGACTGCCCGATTGATCTCATCCCGGGTGTTGAGGTCCCTTTTGGAAGGATTTTTCCTCTGTCAGAATTGGAGCTTGTCGCCCTAAAAGATTATATAGACGATAATCTAAAGAAGGGCTTCATCCGCCCCTCCACTTCTCCAGCAGGAGCGGGTATCTTCTTTGTGGAGAAGAAGGATCGTTCCCTTCGCCCATGTATAGATTATCGTGAACTCAATAAAGTTACGGTCAATAACCGTTATCCCCTGCCCTTGGTACCCAAATTGTTCCAGAGGTTGGGAGCAGCAACCATATTTACAAAACTGGATCTCCGAGGGGCATATAATCTGGTACGGATACGGGAGGGAGAGGAGTGGAAGATGGCTTTTCGCTCCCGATTCTGACATTTTGAATATCTGGTGATGCCGTTCGGCCTATGCAATGCCCCAGCAACATTCCAGCACTTTATCAACGATATCTTCCGCGATTACCTAGACCTGTTTGTTGTAGCATATCTGGACGACATCTTAATTTTCTCTGCTTCCCTTGATGACCACCGCAGACATGTTAAAGATGTATTGAGCAGACTGCGACAGCACGGGCTATACGCCAAGCCAGAGAAGTGCGAGTTCGAGCGACAAAGCATTACTTTTTTGGGACTAATCCTCTCCACCGAAGGTGTCAAGATGGACCCACAAAAGCTCACTGCCATCTTAGACTGGCCAGCCCCAGTGGACAAAAAGGGCATCCAACGCTTTGTCGGGTTCTCGAACTTCTACCGAAAATTCATCAGGGGATTTTCAGCCATCATATCACCAATCACACAACTGACCAAACAAGGCATCCGTTTCCAGTGGTCTCCTGAAGCTCAAAATGCTTTCGAGTCTCTTAAGAAACTATTTACTTCCGCACCGGTTCTGAAGCACCCTGACCCAACATTGCCCTATGTATTGGAAGTAGACGCGTCAGAAACGGCAGTCGGAGCAGTACTATCCCAAAGGCGGGGACCCAAGGCTTTGTTACACCCAGTCGCCTTTTTCTCCCGCAAACTGTCTAACTCTGAAAGGAATTATGATGTCGGAGATAGAGAACTTCTGGCCATTAAAAATGCATTGGAAGAGTGGAGGTACCTTTTAGAAGGAGCAGCGCACCCGATCCTAATCTATACGGATCATAAGAACCTGGAATATCTGAGGACTGCCAAGAGACTCAAACCACGCCAGGCTAGATGGGCACTCTTCTTTTCCAGGTTCTCTTTTCATCTCACATACAGGTCAGGATCTAAAAACACCAAACCTGATGCACTCTCTTGGATGTTCTGTGTTACCAGGGAATCCGCACCGCCCGACACTATCCTGTCCTCTGAGAACTTCCTGCTACTTCAGGGAGACCTGCTCTCTCAAATTAAACAGGCTTCTGTAAATGCCCCTTCATCTCTGGGAATAACGTTGCAGGCCAGAGATGATCTACTTTGGCACAAGGACAAAATATTCATACCAGAAAACCTACGTGTCTCTGTTTTGGGATTATGTCATGACCACAAATTAGCCGGACACTTCGGTATCCGTAAAACTGCTGAACTTGTGCAACGCACATTCTGGTGGCCTCAAGTGGAAAAAGACTGCAAGGGCTATGTAGAGTCCTGTACCACTTGCACACGAAATAAGAACAGCAAAACCAAAGCATGGGGCTTGTTGAAGCCGCTATCAGTCCCGAAGAGACCCTGGAAGAATATCTTGATCGATTTTATTGTGGAACTTCCTCCATCTGACGGGTTCTCCACCATCTTTGTGGTGGCAGACCGATTATCCAAAATGGCCCACTTCCTACCCATGAAAGGCACACCATCGGCCCCGGAAACAGCCCAAATTTTTGTGAAAGAAGTTGTTAGGCTTCACGGAGTTCCAGCAAACATCGTGTCAGACCGGGGGGTACAATTCACCTCAAGGTTTTGGAGGTCTTTATGTGAAACCTTGGGAATCGAGTTATCATTTTCTTCCGCATACCACCCCCAAACGAATGGGCAAACGGAAAGAACCAATCAAACTCTGGAACAATACTTACGGTGCTTCTCCTCATACTCACAAGATGATTGGGCCGCACTACTTCCGTTAGCGGAATTCGCTTATAACAACTCCATCCACTCTGCCACAAAACAGTCTCCATTCTTTGCCAATTACGGATTCAACCCATCATTTCTGACCAGTACCTTCCAGGAGAGTTTTGTACCTGCCGTTCTTGAAACCATAAATTTCTTTGATACCAACAACAAACTACTACAGACAACTATGACTAAAGCTCAAGAATATAACAAACAGGTCTTTGATAAGAAAAGGCGGGGAGAATTAATACTGGAACCTGGTGATCGGGTTTGGCTATCCACTACAAATCTAAAACTAATGTGCCCCTCTAAGAAGTTGGGCCCTAAATTTATGGGACCCTTCCCGATAAAAAGAAGGATCAACGACGTGTCTTACGAGCTGGAACTGCCAGACTCCTTCAAAATACATCCTGTCTTTCAAGTGGCTTTACTAAAACCTGTAACCCCTGATCCATTCCCTGACCGGGATACAGGCCCACCCGAACCAATATTAGTTAACGGGACAGAGGAATTCGAAGTCGAAGCAATCCTGGACTGTAGGAAAAAGAGAAATCAGATCCAGTATCTCGTCAAATGGAAAGGTTATGGCCCAGAGGAGAATTCGTGGAAACCCGAGGATGATGTCCATGCTGAAAGACTTATTCAGGCATTCAAGAGATCCCATCCTTTGAAGCTCGCCCGGTTGGGCATCCGGAGGCTGCCCATTGGGAGGGGGCAATGTCAGGAAGGGCACACCAGAAATGTCAATGGCGATATCAGCGCATCTTCGCGCATGCGCGGTAGTGGCGCATCGGCGCACGCTGATGTGCGCATGCGCGATAGTGGTGCGCGCGCGGGCACGCGCGGGAGCGCGCAGCGGCGGCTCATGGTGCCAGATGGGGCTATTTAAAGGGGCTGATGGCTGGGCTCTGTGCTGTTCGGTCTACAGCGTTACCTGAGACCTCTGACCCCTGCTTACCTGAATCCTACTCCAGCTGACCCTTCCTGGCTTGTTTGACCATTCTTGCTAATCTGCCTGTACCTGACCCCCGGCCTGTGTTGACTACGTTCCTGCCTGCTCCTTCTGCTACCTTGTTGCCAGCCCGTTGCCGAACCTGCCTGTACCTGAGACCTGCCAGCTGCCTAAACCTGCTCATACCTGATCCGGCTCCAGTACTTACCTGTACCTGAGACCTGCCAGCTGCCTAAACCTGCTCATACCTGATCCTGCTCCAGTACTTACCTGTACCTGAGACCTGCCAGCTGCCTAAACCTGCTCATACCCGATTCTGCTCCAGTACTTACCTGTACCTGAGACCTGCCAGCTGCCTGAACCTGCTCATACCTGATCCTGCTCCAGTACTTACCTGTACCTGAGACCTGCCAGCTGCCTGAACCTGCTCATACCTGATCCCGCTCCAGTACTTACCTGCTTGGGACTGGTGTACCCACGCTTCCAGCCCATCTGACCTCACATGCCTGAGCTCCAGTTGTTAGTCTGTCAGCTGTTTCCGGATCCATTCCAGTCTCCATCCCAGCTCCGGTCCAGCGCACCACCAGCGACTTTACCAGGCTCTCGTGCGACTCTGCACTCCTGCGCCTCCTGTCTTCACTACCAGGGGCCTCGAGTGAGAGGTGTAAGGGAGGCCTCCCTCTGCATAATCAGACTCTTCCACCAGGTACGTGACAGACACTTGTGGAAACTATCAGTGTGCTATTCTGTGCTAAATCTTGTTTGTAGGGACAGAGAGGTACAGTGAGTGAAACTGACAGTGTGCTATTCTGTTCTAAACCAATCTTGCTGAACCATATTTGAAATCCTTGAGTTTAGGGACAGAGAAGGACACTCGTGGAAACTATCAGTGTGCTATTCTGTGCTAAATCTTGTTTGTAGGGACAGAGTAGGACAGTGAGTGAAACTGACAGTGTGCTATTCTGTTCTAAACCAATCTTGCTGAACCATATTTGAAATCCTTGAGTTTAGGGACTGAGAGGTACAGTGAGGGAAAGTGTCAGTGTGCTATTCTGTGCTAAATCTTGTTTGTAGGGACAGAGTAGGACAGTGAGTGAAACTGACAGTGTGATATTCTGTTCTAAACCAATCTTGCTGAACCATATTTGAAATCCTTGAGTTTAGGGACAGAGAAGGACACTCGTGGAAACTATCAGTGTGCTATTCTGTGCTAAATCTTGTTTGTAGGGACAGAGTAGGACAGTGAGGGAAAGTGTCAGTGTGCTATTCTGTTCTAAACCAATCTTGCTGAACCATATTTGAAATCCTTGAGTTTAGGGACAGAGAAGGACACTCGTGGAAACTCTCAGTGTGCTATTCTGTGCTAAATCTAGTTTGTAGGGTCAGAGTAGGACAGTGAGTGAAACTGACAGTGTGCTATTCTGTTCTAAACCAATCTTGCTGAACCATATTTGAAATCCTTGAGTTTAGGGACAGAGAAGGACACTCGTGGAAACTATCAGTGTGCTATTCTGTGCTAAATCTTGTTTGTAGGGACAGAGAGGTACAGTGAGTGAAACTGACAGTGTGCTATTCTGTTCTAAACCAATCTTGCTGAACCATATTTGAAATCCTTGAGTTTAGGGACTGAGAGGAACAGTGAGGGAAAGTGTCAGTGTGCTATTCTGTGCTAAATCTTGTTTGTAGGGACAGAGTAGGACAGTGAGTGAAACTGACAGTGTGCTATTCTGTTCTAAACCAATCTTGCTGAACCATATTTGAAATCCTTGAGTTTAGGGACAGAGAAGGACACTCATGGAAACTCTCAGTGTGCTATTCTGTGCTAAATCTAGTTTGTAGGGACAGAGTAGGACAGTGAGTGAAACTGACAGTGTGCTATTCTGTGCTAAACCAATCTTGCTGAAGCATATTGCAAATCCTTGTGTTTAGGGACAGAGAAGGATAGGCAGGGGACAGTGTCAGTGTCATTGTTGCTAAGCCTCCTGCACAGTATACACCTGAAGGTAGCCCTTATTGCTGTTTTTCCCATCTCCCTGCAGGCCATCCATTAAAATGTCTGGAAGGCAACCAAGGAGAGGCAGACAGTCAGGAGGCAAAAAAAGAGGGCAAGCAGGCTCTGTGTCTGGGGGCAACAGTGCTGGTCGTGTACGCGGTGCATTGTCATCAGCACATGGCCATGGGACACGCTTGTCCTTGTTTTCGGCAGCTGGACATGTTGAGCCACATCATGCCGAAGACTTGGTAGAGTGGATGACCAAGCCCACCTCATCCTCCTCATCCTCTCTCACCCAGGCTCAGGGTACTGGCAAAGCAGCTGCCAAAGCGTCCTCTTCTCTGGTATCATTATCTTCATTAGTCAATCCTTCCCTAGACCCACCATGCCCTCCTCCTGAGGAGTCCCCCGAACTGTTTGAGCACAGTGTTGGGTACATGCTCCAGGAGGATGCCCAGCGTTTGGAAGGATCTGATGATGATACCCAGCTAGAGGAAGGCAGCAGTGTGAGAGCAGAGAGAGGGGATGCTCAAGAAGGACACCAATCTGGCAGTCATGCTCCAGCAGCTGCAGCATATTGCCAGATTGGCTCCAGTGATGAGGAGGGAGGGGATGATGAGGTCACTGACTCCACGTGGGTGCCTAATAGGAGAGAGGAGGAGGATGAGGAGGAGGCACATCTCCAACGAGGCAGGATGCCCTTGAGTGGCCAGCGTATGGGCAGCACACCGACGGAATCACACCGCAGAGCTCCGCCTGTGC
Organism: Rana muscosa; assembly: GCA_029206835.1. Classification (NCBI taxonomy): domain Eukaryota; kingdom Metazoa; phylum Chordata; class Amphibia; order Anura; family Ranidae; genus Rana; species Rana muscosa. The sequence continues at coordinate 1,098,650,964 of CM055122.1, read as the reverse complement.
AGGGCGCTGCCTCTGCCCGTCATTCAAAAAGTTCTTTGGTGTGGGCCTTTTTTGAGGCGAGTGCATCAGATCGCACAGCTGCTGTTTGCAACATATGTCTCAAGCGTATATCGCGTGGCCAAAACATCAGCCGCTTGGGCACCACATGCTTGATCAGACATATGTTGACCTGCCATGCAGCTCGTTGGCAAGCCTACCTTAAAGACCCACACCAAAGAACAAAGCTGACCTCTTCTTGCACCGCATCAGCTGGGATCTCCAACCCCACTATACCTTCAGTCACAGCCAAGTACTTGCGGGCACTCTGCTAGCAGTACACCGACGTCCGATTCTAGCAGGCAAATTTCCCTGCCCCAGCTGCTGGACCGTCGAAAGAAGTTCACTCCCAGCCATCCACATGCCCAGCGGTTGAATGCTAGCTTGGCTAAATTGCTAGCGCTTCAACTGCTGCCTTCTCAGTTGGTAGACTCGGCCCCCTTCCGTGAGTTTGTGCAATGTGCGGTTCCTCAGTGGCAGGTTCCCAAACGCCACTTTTTCTCACGGAAGGCGATTCCGGCTCTCTACAGGCATGTGGAAGGCAATGTCTTGGCCTCGCTGGACAGGGCGGTCAGCGGTAAGGTGCATATTACCGCTGACTCATGGTCCAGCAGGCATGGACAGGGACGTTACCTTTCTTTCACGGCCCATTGGGTCACTCTTTTGGCAGCTGGGAAGGATGCAGGACAAGGTGCAGTAGTGTTGGAGGTTGTTCCACCGCCACGCCTCCAAAATGCTACTACTGGTTGTGACACACCTCTCTCCTCCACCCCCTCCTCTTCTTCTTCCTCCATGGCCTCTTCCTGTGGTTTGTCCTCGGAACCAGCGGTGCTCCGTAGGCGTTCAAGGGGCTACGCAAGTACGCAGGCAAAAAGATGCCATGCCGTGCTTGCGCTGGTGTGTTTGGGGGACAGGAGCCACACTGGGGCAGAGGTCCTGTCTGCTCTGCAGGGCCAGGCCGAGAGGTGGTTGACGCCACGCCAGCTTAAGCCAGGAATGGTGGTTTGCGACAATGGCACCAACCTCCTCTCCGCCCTCCGACAGGGACAACTGACCCATGTGCCCTCTATGGCTCACGTCCTTAACCTGGTGGTGCAGCGGTTCTTGGGCAGGTACCCGGGCTTACAGGATGTCCTGAGGCAGGCCAGGAAAGTCTGTGTTCATTTCCGCAGATCTTATAATGCCAGTGCTCGCCTGGCTGAGCTGCAAAAGGAGTTGAACCTGCCCAAGAACCGCCTTATATGTGACATGCCCACCAGGTGGAACTCAACGTTGGCCATGCTGCAGCGGCTGCACACGCAGCAGAGGGCCATCAATGAGTACCTGTGCGACTACGGCACCAGGACAGGGTCAGGGGAGCTCAGGTTTTTTTCACCACGCCAGTGGGGCATGATCAGGGATGCATGCACTGTCCTGGCACCATTTGAGGAGGCCACGAGGATGGTGAGCAGTGACAGTGCATGCATCAGTGACACTGTACCTCTTGTCCACCTGTTGGAGCACACGCTGCGTGGAATAATGGACAGGGCACTTGAGGCAGAACAGAGGCAGGAAGAGGAGGACTTCCTTGCCTCTCAAGGCCCCCTTTACCCTGACAGTGTTCCTTCTGTCCCACCCATCGCACAGGAAGAGGAGGAGGAGGAGGAGGAGGATTGTGTCAGCATGGAGGTGGAGGCTGGCACTCAGCATCATCAGCAGCAGTCTTTTAGGGATGATTTACAGTCCCAAGAAACCAGTGGACTTGTACGTGGCTGGGAGGAGGTGGCTGCGGATCATGTCGTCCTTAGTGACCCAGAGGACTCCGGACTGAATGCCTCAGCTAACCTACGCTGCATGGCCTCCCTGATCCTGCAAAGTCTGCGGAAGGATCCTCGTATTCTTCGGATCAAGGAGAGGGACCATTACTGGCTGGCCACTCTCCTTGATCCACGGTACAAGGGTAAGGTTGCGGACCTTATGTTACCGTCGCAGAGGGAGCAGAGGATGAGACAACTCCGGGAGGCCTTGCAGAAAGGTCTGTGCAACGCGTTCCCAGAGACTGGGAGGTTACAAACTCCTGGTCCTGGACAACGAGTTGCTGAGGCTTCGGGCAGTCAAAGAAGGAGCGGTGGGGAAGGTGGCCGTCTGACCGATGCGTTCAGACAATTCTTTAGTCCGCAGCCCCAAAGTATGATCGTTTCCAGCAACCATTGCCAGCGTCTGATATACATGGTGCAGGAATACCTAGGGGCAAGGTCAGACTTGGACACCTTCCCCACCGAAAATCCTCTGGCTTACTGGGTCTTGAGGATGGATCACTGGCCAGAGCTTGCACAGTATGCAATTGAGCTACTGGCCTGTCCTGCATCCAGCGTTCTTTCAGAACGCACATTCAGTGCTGCTGGAGGATTTGTCACGGATCACAGGGTGCGCCTGTCCACCGACTCGGTTGATCGACTGACTTTCATCAAGATGAACCAGTCTTGGATCACCACCAGCTACCACACACCTGATGCTGATATAACAGACTAATTGATTTTAAAATGTCACATCCCTTCAAGACTGATGCTGATGCTGAGTTCCTGTGCTGTTATGTTGACTAGCTATCCTCCTCCTCCTCCTCAATGATCCGATTAATGATGATAGCTTGGAAGATCATTTTGGTTTATGAGTGCCGCCACCAGTGGCTAAGGCCCAATTTTTCAGCCCCTGTTTAACAGGGGCGTGTAATTACAATTTTTGATGCAATACTTTGCAACAGGCCTCATTGCTGTGCTCCAAGTACAGTATCTGTGAGGGGTTGCAGTGTTGTGCCACCAGTGCCTAAGGCCCAATTTTTCAGCCCCTGTTCAACAGGGGCATGCAATTATAATTATTGATCTAATAATTCACAGCAGGGCCCATTGCTGCGCCCACCAAGAGTAACTGTCAGGCCTTACAGTGTTGTGTCAACACCACCACCACCACCACCACCACCAAAGGCCCAATTTTTCAGCCCCTGTTCAACAGGGGCATGCAATTATAATTATTGATCTAATAATTCACAGCAGGGCCCATTGCTGCGCCCACCAAGAGTAACTGTCAGGCCTTACAGTGTTGTGGCACCAGCACCACCATCAAAGGCCCAATTTTTACTACCACTGTTCAACAATTATATGTTATTACAATTCCTGATATAATAGTTGACAGCAGGGCGTTCCAGCACCCACCAAGAGTAACTGTGAGTGCTTACAGTGTTGTGCCAACACCAACACCTAAGGGGCCAATTTCTGCAGAGTATATACGGCAGGTCCCTACTTTCAAACATCCAACTTACAAACGACTACTACTTGCAAACGGAAGAAGACAACAGGAAGTGAGAGGAAATCTACCCCTTGGAAGGAAAATTCTCTCCTGTAAGAATTAATATGGGAGAAAGGTGTCTCCTCTCTACTGATGCTTTATCACCAATCCTTGTTTCAATAAAAACACCACATTTCAAAATCAGTTGTCATTGGGACGCAAAGTGAGGTGAAATGTTCTGAACAGGGGCACAGACAGCAAAACAAATGTTACAGGGGTGATAACCCTTCCCTATGTTTTCCAAAAAGCTTAAAAAATAGGTATTTGGGCTGGAGCTACACTTAAACAATGTAGCTGTTCAAAATTACAAACAGATTCAACATAAGAACAAACCTTCAGTCCCTGTCTTGTATGCACCGCCTGTATACGGCTGTTCAGAGTATATAGGGCCTTTTTTATTTTGTGTGCGGGGTTCCCCTTAATATCCATACAAGACCCAAAGGGGCTGGTAATGGGCTGGGGTAGGGGGGGGGGTGATGGGGTAGCTATGCCATTTTTCTTAAAGATTTTCATCCATATTACCGGGACCAGACATTACATTAAAGCCGCAAGCAGTTTTAAATGGCTTTTTTTTCCTTTAGAAATGTAATTTTGTGCAGGGACAGTTCTAAACACGGGAAACACGTGGCACTTCACAGGCATACTTTAGACACCCCCCAGGTACAATATTTAAAGGAATATTTGACTTTTTTTTTTTCACTTTATGCATCATTAAAATGACTGCTCCCGGAAAACGTCCGTTTTTAAAACTTCTTTTTGCATTGATACATGTCCCCTGGTGCAGAACCCGGGTTCCCAAACTCTGTTTAGGACAATAACATGGATAATAGTCGTTATAATTAGCACTTTAGAATCCGAACGTTCGCATCCATTGTATTTAATAGGGTTTTAATGTTCGTGCGAACTTTCGGTCCGTTCGCGGGTTCTGGTGCGAACCGAACCCGGGGGTGTTCGGCTCATCACTAGTGCCTAGGTACTAATGTGCTTACAGTCCCAAAGCTGTACATCTTCTGTGTGAGATTTATGACAATGCTGACTAATAGCCTCACCTGATTTGGTGATGTCACCACTGTGCTGCAAACTATACTCATTGCTGGAGAAGAAGCTGTACCTGAGGGCCTGCAGTGCAAGAATCTCCCCACGAATGCTTCATTACCTCTGTAAATCTGTGTTTTGCTTCCTAATAAACCACTTTGTGTTAGAAATAAATTCTCTGCAAAGTCCAACCCCCTGCCAAAACCCCATTAGGGATCTAATCCAATGTAGACTACTCTGCAGATATCATTAGCAACATGTACTGCATTTGCTTCCTCATAATCCTTCTTCATTGAACTTCTTCATTGTAGAAGTTACATCCAAGAAAAGCCTCAATTAGAGCTAAGCTGACATCTGTTCTATCAAAAGTCCACTCCTAGTTTAGGAACTTGTATTATGAAACAGCAGAATATGTCTATAAAACTATCAAAGTTCATGCAGATAGAGACAATGTAAATACTTTTGTCCTGACCTAAACAAATGCTACAGACTGGGTAACAAATGAACTAGTTTTTCTAAATCAGTAGTTTGAGTGAGACATGTGGAAGTATGCACAATATGGTAGAAAAACAGCCTAGATAAATGGCACTGCCACTTTTATATCTCTCATGTTTCAATAACACAGAACATAACTGCATAGAAAAACAATAAAATCAAAAGCACCATCTTGTGGCCAAAAAGGGGTACTGCATCCTTCAATGTTTTTGTTAAAAGGCTAACAGGTTAAAATCTAGAACATCTATAAAACACTCCTTAAAAAATAATCTAAAGCATAAAAAAATAAAAAATAAACCCATTCATTTGAGTAAAACATAGTCTTTAGGTCATACATCCATTTTGTCTGTAACTGTAAAAGGTATTTCTAATCTGAGTTGTCTCCTTGAAAAAAAAATTCTATGTATGTTAGTTAGGAGAGCAGCACTTTTGTCTTGCAGCCCTGGGGCTTGGATTTGATATGCCCACTAAAGGACACTGCATGGAGTTTTTTTCATTCTCCTTATAGCCTTGGCTGAAATGCTGAATTCTAAACATTTTGGCACCTAAGTTCTCAATACCACCCCCAGCCTTTATGATAGGGTCCCTCTGTTGATGCTCATTCTTTAATTTATACTTCTTCATCCAAAGACATAGCTAGGAATCCCCAGCCATGTAAGAAAATGGGTGAGAATCAGAGGGGTTACACTACTGACTAAATATGGCCACATTTGAGCAAAGGTGTCACCACTATTGCTGCCCTTCCCCCTATATAGCTGATGACAGCTTGGGGAGCTGTCATTTGGCTACTGGTACCATCAGGATTGGTTGTGTGCGCTGGGACGTCATTTGTTTTGGCAGGCATTATGATTGATTTTTAAAAAAACACTTATCTGTGTTTGGGTGTCTTTATTTCTAGGTGTTACTTCATATTTTGAACCCCTTACTTATATACATGGGGGGGTCAGTATCTGGGGCCCGCCTTATAATTAAAGGGAGCTTCCAATTTCCGATAAGCCCCACCCACAGACCCTCCACAATCACTCACCAGTCATGCATTTTTTGTTCTTTTGCATGAAGTACCCCCTTAAAGTCCATACCAGACTTAAAGGGTCTAGTATGCAAGTTAGGAAGTCTCTCTGATGATCTGATGAAGGGAGATGATGACAGACCTGGTGGATTACGGAATACAGAATTTCTGAAGACATTTCGTGTTTTTAGATTTAGGTTGCGGTAGATGTTCCCTCTAGGTTTGGTAACCATGAAAATGTTGATGTAAAACCCCTGAAAATCTTTTGCCACAGCAACTGGGGCAATGACACTTCGATTCATAAGACCTGAGAAGGCTCCATTGGGATCTGCTAATATGTGCAGTGACACAGGAAGATTGGAGGTGAAAAGCTAGAGAGGGTGCAGAGAGAAAAACTCGAGCTTGTAGCCCTCCAGGCATCTGAGATGCAAGCTGTCCAAGTATCCGCAAAGATTAACAAACGTTCCCCCATGTCCCCCATTCTCCCACAGGGGGAATTGATTTTCATTTAGTTACCAGTATATGCCGTCACTGGGTTTTACTTATGGGGTATGTTCTGGGTAGGTTCACCTATTTATTATAGGGGACCAGTTTTTATGAACACCAAAGAAGTAGTGATGGATAGGACAGCCTCCACCTAAGTACACACTGCCGCTTACCGCAATCGGATGATCCCTTATGACAGGGGATCAGAGTGCGCCTGTGGCTTGTTCCCCAGCCTAGGGTATAAGTATCCCGTGGACACGTCCTTTTGTGATGAAACGCGTAGGGAGGATCCACGTGCTGATGTCACCGCGCCCACGCCATCCCTGGAACTATACGGGCTGTTATTATTGAGAGCCGGCCGGCTCGATTCGTGCTTTTACACGCCTTCTTTGCTGTAAGTGTCAATCCACTTTTTGTTTATTAAATGTTTTGAGGTTTTACACTATCAGCCTCCTTTCTTTTTTTGGTACATTGGGACCGTGTCCTCACTCATACAATACCTGGTTGAGACGTTACCCTTCCTGCTGGACGCTGTATGCCTTATACCCTAGGCTGGGGAACAAGCCACAGGCGAACTCTGATCCCCTGTCATAAGGGATCGTCCGATTGCGGTAAGCGGCAGTGTGTACTTAGGTGGAGGCTGTCCTATCCATCACTACTTCTTTGGTGTTCATTCAGTATGGATTTCACTGGTCACAGTGGAGGATCGCTACAGATGGTTTAAACGCATCAATTCATGAACTTTGTACTAATTATTGCATTGACTTTTGTTCATCATTATTTAAGGTTTTGGGATTGCTGTACTCATGTGTCACATTTCTGAGCCTGTCAATCACCAATTAATTTTTTTACTAATCACTGTATTGTGCTCAACCTTTGTCATTTATTAAGGGATTGGAGCCGCTGTGCTCATTGTGTCACTACTTTGAGCTGCTGTGCTCATATTGCTATTTGACTTTGTTTCCTACCACAATAGTCTTGTCTACATTGACTTTTTGATGTGACGGTATTTCCACGCGGCCACCCCCTTAATCATTATTTGTGGCTGTTGTCTGTACCGGTTTTTTTTTCATTTTGATGTTTAATTTTTCACATCCTATTTATCATCTTTAGCGCAACCTTTTCTTTCTATGTATGTATTTTGGTGTCGTATAACACTTATTGTTGCAGCTTTAGTTTATTCATGAAATAGCGCAGTTTTTTCTCGTGACCAGTTTTTATGTCTATTATATATTTTTAATATAGCTTATAGCTTTAAACAAACTTTGTAGTTAACTCTTCAGGGTGTGCATTTGTCTATTTATTTTTTATTTTTATTTTTTGGTTATAGTATATTTGGATTACACCCCCCGTTAATATCGGTGAGTACTACAGTTTTATAATTAGGTGGGAATCCCATACTCTCTCTATTTTTGTTCCCCCATGTGGCCACACCTCCATGCTCAGGACATTTTGCCTGAGGGTCTAGCAGACTTTGAGCCCAGATTTTACAGGTGGACTGTGAGCCAAGTTTGAGGGGTTTAAGAAACCTTAAACAGGCGGCCAGGGTTTGGCAAATCTAGGTTACATTCAAGACGGGGTGAAGAGTAGAGACTGTAAGTGTGGACAGAGCTCCAATGAAGGCTTCCAACTGTTTATTTGACGAGCCATTAAAGACAAGTGCATCTTCCAGGTGTATTGCTGTTGCTATGTTAAGGTGGGACACTTGGGGGTCCACAGTGGGGCAGACTACTGTTTGACAGATGCCTCTTTACACAGGTAGAAGGCTAAGTGCTTCGGGGAGTGAATGTCTTGTCAGTGTGTATCCAATCTCTGTAGAGAAAGACTTGGAAAAGTGGGTGCACTGGGAAATAATGTATGGACCCAGGACTTGAAGCAGCACTGGTAAAATCAACAGGCTAATCCTCTAGCATTAGAGTGATGCACACTGCATTAATAGGAGACAAAATTGTCTCTTTAAAACTTGAAGTTATTCAAGTAGAGACTGGAGTGACTCAGAATCATGCATAGTCTCAGTTTCTGATGGCTCAGAGGCTGCCAAAGCCATGGGTAGATTAGATTAAGAATCTGTGAGAGAAGGCAAGGTAGCACGCTTGTGGCCTCTGTGATCAGGGTCAGTAAATTACTAGGAGGTTTGGGCCATAAAGTTTTGAATGACTGTAGTAAAAATCTCAGGAGACAGGGCAGAAGAACCAGCCACACCTAGCGGAGCTAAAGAAGATTTAAAATATAGGATAGAGTCTAGGAGTTGACAGCAGCAGGATTTCAGGCTGCAGACATTGGAGGCATCAGTAGGAGTTCTGCAAGAACACCATTAGTAGAGCAGGACTTAGTGGCATCCAGTATAGTGGGACTGTCCCCCCATGTCTAGAATCAGCAACATAAGACTCTAGGTACAAAGCACGAACTCAAGTGCTTACAAAAACCTGACAGCTGGTAGCAGGTAAAGGTCAGATGGCTGGAGGTGATCTGTGTTCCTGTAGGCAGGCATCAGCAATAGATGGAAGCTCCTTGTGGATTTTTTCAAGGTGGAGTAGCTGAGGGGGGATGCTTCCTTGGACCTGGACAGTAGGAAAGAGAGTGCAGTCCACGCAACCCTAAAGAATGACATCAGCGCTTAGTCCCACAGCCTTTACCTCTTCCACTGTGGAAACTTTTGGTAAGTGGGGATATGTAAAGGTGCACAGTGACAAAAGTATTTGAGAGAGCTCCCAATGCTCGGCCCAACCAGCCTACTCACAAACTGAGTCTTTAGAGACAGGGCAAGTGCTAAGGCAATGCCAGCAGCACTGGACCTGGAAAGTGCTCCATGGCTAATGCTTTACATGCCATGAGTCTGGAAAGTGTCATAAGTGGAACTTAGTGCCAGCACTTCCTTGTTATTTGTCCAATGTGCAGTCCAACGGGGTCCGTAACCAGCACTCCAAAAGTCAGCTGTGGCTTAAAATTGCAATTGGAGCATTTAGCTCTAGTGGCTGTGTATAGAGTCTTGATTGAAGAAATACAATTTCTGTAGAACATAAAAGCATTGCTCAAAATGTATTGGGGGGAGGGAGTGATTTTAGGTGGTTGAGTGAAAAAATAATTCTTTTTTTTTTTACTTAAGATTTTTTTCATTTTATAGGGGAGGGGTCTCCAAACTTTCTAAACAAAAGGCCAGTTTTCTGTCCTTCGAACTTTAGGAGGCTGGACTGTGGCCAGTGGGAGTAGAGAATGTCTTGGTGTCAGTAAACAGTGCCCCATCTTTGGTATTATGGTATTAGGGGGAGGAATAGTGCCCCCCTAATATCAGTGAAAGGAATAGCGCCCCATCCTTGGTGTCAGTGGGATGAATAGTGCCCTATCATTGGTATCAGTAGGAGGAATAGTGCCATATCATTGGTGTCAGTGGTAGAAATAGCACCCCATTGGTGGTGTCAGTGGGAGGAACAGTACTCATCATTGGTATCAAAGGGAGGATTAGTGTCCCATCATTGGTGTCAGTGGGAGGAAAAGTACTCATCATTGGTATCAAAAGGGAGGAATAGTGCCCCATTGTTGGCGTTGGTGGCAGGAACTATGCCTCACTGTAGCTGGCAATGGGGGGAATAATGGCTGGATAAAAGTGTGTAGCACTACCCCCGAAGGAGTTGCTAGTGTCAGGGTTTCCCACTGCTGAACATCCAGCCACACAGCATTTCCTTCTTGCATCCAGACACAGTGATCAGACCTTTAGCTTGTTTTTGCTGTTTTATTGAGGGATGATAACTTGGATGGGGTGAGGGATCTCCTCCCTATTTACAGATTCGTCTTCTTCCTTCCACCTGCACAAACTTGTATAGCTCCTGCTGGTTCACTCCTGGGGGAACTAACAGTCTCTAGTCAGTTCAGCAACAGACCATTACAGGCTTAGGAACTTGCAGTCCATTGGGGAAGTAGCACATGTGGAGGGAACAGCATCTCACACAACCTTCTGCCTCTCTGTAGACACTGATCCCAGTTCTAATGCTTGCAGAAATGCTAGCTCGCCTGGCTGCCACCAGCCCACCTGGCTGCTTTCTCTTCCCAGTCCTCCCAGTTTACACACTCATGGAGACTCCCCAGGGCAAGGTTGGATAAAGACTTGACACACCAATGTCTACAGCTGGCAGTCTCTCCCCTTGTCTGTCCCAGGCACTGTGCCGATCTACTCAGTCTCTCCTTGCTCTCGGACCGATGCTGCATTCACCTAGGTAAGTATGATTCTTAGAAAAAAAAAACCCTGACTTCTCTTTTACCAACTTCAGCCCCGGACCATTTTGGCTGGTTAAAGACCAGGCCACTTTTTGTGTTTCGGCACTGTGTCGCTTTAACTGACAATTGCGCGGTCATGTGACGTGGCTCCCAAACAAAATTGACGTCCTTTTTTCCCCAGAAATATAGCTTTCTTTTGGTGGTATTTGATCACCTCTGCGGTTTTTATTTTTTGCGCTATAAACAAAAATAGAGCGACAATTTTGAAAAAAAACAATATTTTTTACTTTTTGCTATAATAAATTTCCCCCAGAAATATATAAAAAAACATTTTTTTTCCTCAGTTTAGGCCGATACGTATTCTTCTAAATATTTTTGGTAAAAAAAATTGCAATCAGCGTTTATTGGTTTGCACAAAAGTTCTAGTGTTTACAAAATAGGGGATAGTTTTATGTCATTTTTATTATTTTTTTTTTTTTTTACTAGTAATGGCGGTGATCAGTGATTTTTTTCATGACTGCGACATTATGGCGGACACATCGGACACTTTTGACACATGTTTGAGACCATTATCATTTTCACAGCGATCAGTGCTATAAAAATGCACTGATTACTGTGAAAATGACACTGGCATTGAAGGGGTTAACCACTAGGTGGCGCTGTAGGGGTTAAGTGTTCCCTGCATAGTTCCCTGCATAGTGTCACATGACACCGAACTCCGCTCCGAGTACACGGAGCCGAGATCAGTGTCATTGTCACTAGGCAGAGCCGGGAGATGCTTGTTTACACAAGCATCTCCCCGCTCTATACCTCCGTGAGACGATCACGGGGATCCCCGCGGCATTCAAGTCCAAGGGACCCCCGGTCCGACTCACGGGGATGGCGGAAGGGTCACGTGCGCACCGCCCACACAGACAGGCACTTAAAGGGGACGTACAGGTACGTTGATGTGCCTGTCCGTGCCATTCTGCCGACGTAAATGTAGAGGAACCGCAAGTGGTTAATGTATTCTATGCATTAGGATAAAAAGCCTTCTCTGTGCAGCCCCCCAATACTTACATGAGGTCCCTCTAGATCAAACGATGTTGCAGGAATGTCTCGACTGCCTGGAACGCCCCTCCTCATTGGCTGAGCAGTGCGATGACATTCGCTCCTGCTGATGTCAATCAAAGTTAGTCAGCCAATGAGGGGAGAAAGTGTCTGTGTCTAAATTGGCACATGAAGCTGTGGCTCGGCTCAGGTGCCCCCATAGCAAGCTGCTTGCTGTGGGGGCACACAACAGAAGGGAGGGAGGGGGCGAGGAGCACTAAAGAGGGACCCAAGAAGAGGAGGATTGGGGCTACTCTGTGCAAAACCACTGCACAGAGAAGATAAGTATAACATGTTTGTTATTTTTAACTAAAAAAAATTGACTTTGCAATCACTTTAAGTTTATCCCTGGGCCAGACTATAGTTTGCCTACTCTCACTTCTAGTAGCACACACTAGAGCATAGGCGTGCGCACAGGGTGTGCCAGGTGTGCCCAGGCACACCCTAATCACTCCCTGCAGTGCAGATTTCCCCTGCTGCCCGGTGTCCCCTCCCACAGCATGGCTGGCTTCCCTCCTCTACCATTGGCTACTGCAGTGGGCACAAATAGATGATATTTCAGGATGAGTGAGGGAAGGGGTAATGTAATTTACAAGCCCCTTCCCTTTCTTAATGAACACAGTGAGAGATCGGTAGTGTGTTTTTGAGCTTTCAGGTGCACACCCTAATGCAACAGGCTGCGCACACCTATGCACTAGATGGTGCTACACATGCAAAAGACCGCATCCAGCCCCTGGGCAACAGTTTGGAGACCACTGACATAGGGGACAAAAAGTGTGATGATTGTTTTGATGACAGGTTCTCTTTAATGAGACACCAGGGGTCCAAAACACCCCCTGATGTCTCATCTGTCCTTCAATGAAGATGATAGAACACAGACTGTGCATGTGCCAATCAGATTCTGGATATTCCCTTGAGTGTGCAACAAGGAAAGATGCCTAAAAAAGCAGGGACACAATAAGAAAAAAATCAGAGACAAGAGTGCCCATTCCACTAAAAAAAAACATAAAACTTCAGAGTAGCTGTAAACCAATATATATATATGTGTACACCAGTATATAGCAAGGGAAAGAATGAAGCACACAACAGTGCCACGCGGGGGTAATTGCAATGTGAGTAGCCGTGCAGTGCAGATAACCAGCAGCGAATGAGCAGCGTCTCAGGATTTATCTCCGTGTATCAGCACCGTTCATATATAGTGCTCAACCAGTTTCAGCAGGTCCCGCATGGTCCCGCCCTCCTCTGGTGTGTGTGTGTGTGTGTGCAGTCAACCAATCAGGGGGTGGGAACGTACGACACACTCCCCAGCAGCACTAGCGCGGAGCCGTGCTGGTGAAAGGTGAGGACGGAGGTCGGGGAGGAGGGCGTGTACTTTATAGGGTGTATATCTGACTAGGAGAGGGATGTATAAACTACAGGGGAAGGGTGGAGGGTATAATCGGTTTTGGAAGATTAGGTAAATGGTGTGTTGGGGGAGGGGTGTATATATTGGAGGGGAAGGGTGTATATACTGTACTGATGGGGTGTGTATATATTACTGTGGAAAAGAGGTGTGTATGCTGTATTATGAGGTTTATAAACTTCATGGAACGGGGTGTGTATATGCTGATTTGGGAGGAGAAAGGTGTATATACTCTGATGTAGGGGTGTGTTTATCCCCCAATGATGAAGGTAAAATAAATCTTAACCCCTTCCCACCAGCCCCAGCATCTCTTTAAAAAGTTCTGAAGGGCGAGAAGGATTGGCAATCATGTGATCATCATGCTTGGCTGTTACAGTGGTCACATGATCGATAGCCAGTGATCTGCCGAGATCTGCCCCCCCCTGCGGATTCTCCCAGCCCTGGACTGCACAGGCACAGCGCTCTAGCTCCGAGAATTGCCGAACATTAAGAGCTGTAGACTGCGACTGCGCAATCAACAGGGTATAGTGACAGTCGTTGCCGCACGCTCCCGATGCTCGCTCCAGTCTGCAAGGGGGGCGGGTGTATTACTATTATAATGAGCGGATGCATGTTTAAAGAAATGAATTGATGGACAGAGATAAGGGCGGGTAGTTCAATGTGGCGGGCCGATTTGAATACTTGTCAGAGAATTGTTTAAAAAAATCTTATGTCTTTTTTTTAACAGTTCTCTGACAAGTATTCAAATCGGCCCGCCCTTATCTCTGTCCAACAATTCATTTCTTTAAACATGCATCCGCTCATTATAATAGTAATACACCCGCCCCCCTTGCAGAGTGGAGCGAGCATCGGGAGCGTGCGTCCATTCGGCTATTTTCGGAGGTCTGCCCCGAGCGGCACACGCAGGACAGAGATGGCAGAATCCGCTGAGGGGCAATTCTCGGCAGGTCACCGGTCCTGTTGGTTAGTGGTTACCGATCGTTAGTCCAGTCTGAGAATTGTCTTGGACACACAGTGAGCTCGCTCTCAGGACTGAAACATCAGCTGTAGACTTGTGCACAACGGAAAAATTCGTTTAGTTTCGGTTCGTTTCTTTTGGGTCCTGTTGATTCGTAATCATTCGTAATTTTGCTAGACGGGATTTTTCGTGTTCGGACTAATTCGTATTTTCGCAAGCGTCATTTTTTGTTGAATTTTTAGTTGATTTATAATTCGTACTTTCGGTAGGGTACATTGTTTTTCGTTGATTCTGGACACAGCTCCTACTTTCGTAACTTTTTTTGGGTTCGTTGATTCGGAATTTTCCGTGTCTCTCTCACAACGACGCTGCCTATTATGCCTAATGTGCTTCGAATGGATTTGTACTTTTCTAAATACATAGCGGTTATTTGTAACGATTCGAAATCTCGTATTTTACTTTCGTTTTTTACATGCGGCTATAGCCTCCTCCCCTGTACACCATTTTGAGAGGGTTCAGCACGGTGAGGGAGAAGCAGAGAGCAGAGCAGAGTGTTATTGTGCTTCGAATGGATTCGAAATCTCGTATTTTACTTTCGTTTTTTCATGCGGCTATAGCCTCCGCCCCCTGTACACCATTTTGAGAGGGAGTTCAGCACGGTGAGGGAGAAGCAGAGAGCAGAGTGAGTGTTATTGTGCTTCGAATGGATTCGTACATTCGTAACTTTTTTCATAACAAATTATGCCGAAGACATTCGGGCATTCGCTATTTTGCGGTATAATTTATTTCGGATTCGGTTTTATTCGTAATTGCTTTGTTCGGAAATTCGAATGCTTCCGAATGTCCGAAAGTTGCTAAATTCGGACGAATTTCGATTCGTTACGAAACGAATTGCACAAGCCTAATCAGCTGCCCAGAGATGGATATGAACAGTGCGTGGGCATTAAAGCACACCCTTTTGGGTGCCTGAACCCAATTTTGCAACTTGCGTGTGTTGTTGGTAAATGTTAATGAATTTCTCCTGATTTTTCATTATCAAAAAAAAAAAACTGTCCTAAAATAGAATTTTTATTTTTTATGTAATGATGCCTGAGTATACGTGTACTATATGTCCATTACTAGGTGTTTGTACCTGCACTAACACAGACCCTCTACCTGAAATACAATGATACATTAAACCCTCGTTCACACTGGTGCGACAAACGCTCCGACATTGGGAGCTCATGTCGCATGACGTGTCAAAATGAATGTTTCCCTATGGGAGCCGTCTTAAAGTGGAGCTCCACCCTAAATAGCAACTTTTGCTATTTGGAACCCTCCCCCCCTCCGGTGTCACAATTGACACCTTTCAGGGGGGAGGGGGGTGAAGATACCTGTCTAAGACAGGTATTTTCACCCACATCCGGGAGTCCTCTCTCCGGGAATCTGCGGGAGTGACGTCACTTCCCGCAGACTTCCCTTGGTGTTCTGGGAGACACTCGGCTCCCAGAACACAGGAGCACCAATCAGAACGGCGCAGCGCGACTCGCGCATGCGCCGTAGGGAACCGGGCATGAAGCCGCAGGGCTTCACTTCCTGGTTCCCTCAGCGAGGATGGCGGAGGGAGCAGCAGAGCGACGAGCGATCGCTCGTCCCCTGCTGCGGACGTCGCTGGACTCCAGGACAGGTAAGTGTCCAAATATTAAAAGCCAGCAGCTGCTGTAGCTGTAGCTGCTGGCTTTTAATATTTTTTTTTCCGGCGGAGCTCCGCTTTAACTGGTCCGACACATGTCGGTCCGACTTTGAAAATGCTCCCTGTACTACTTTTGTCCGACTTTGAGCCTTCTTCAGCCCATTGACTATCGTTGAAGTCGGATCAAAGTCGGAACGCCGTCTTGCATGATCCGACTTTGGCATGCGACTTGTGCTCTGATGATCTTGAGGGGGAACTCTACGCCAAATTTTAAATAAAAAAACGGCATGGGTTCCCTCCCCAAGAGCATACCAGGTCCTTGGGTCTGGTATGGATTTTAAGGGGAACCTCCTACGCCAAAAAAACGGCGTGGGGGTCCCCCCAAAATCCATACCAGACCCTTATCCGAGCACGCAGCCCGGCCGGTCAGGAAAGGGCGTGGGGACGAGTGAGCGCCCCCCCTCCTGAACTGTGCCGGCCGCATGCCCCCCACCCCAAAGCACCCTGTCCCCATGTTGATGAGGACAAGGGCCTCTTCCCGACAACCCTGGCCGTTGGTTGTCGGGGTCTGCGGGCGGGGGGCTTATCGGAATCCGGGATCCCCCTTTAATAAGGGGGCCCCCAGATCCTGGCCCCCCACCCTATGTGAATGAGTATGGGGTACATTGTACTCCTACCCATTCACCTGGAGGAAAAGTGTCAAGAAAAAAAACACACTAGACAGGTTTTTAAAGTAATTTATAAGCCAGCTCCGGGGATCTTCTTCCGACTTCAGGGGTCTTCTTCCGACTTCGGGGGTCTTCTTCCGACTCTCTGGCCTCTTCTCCCGCTCTCCGGTGCCTTCTCCGCGCTCTCCGGTTCTTCTCCCGCTCTCTGGTACTTTCTGCCTTCTGCCGGGCACCTCTGCTATCTTCTGCCAGCTCTTTTGCTAGCGGGGGCCCGGTCTTCCCCGTCGTCTTCTTCCCTCTTCTCTTCTTGAGATGTTGACATGACGAGGTCTCCCGCTGTAATGCCGTGTGCGCGGCGCGCAACGACTTATATAGGCATGGGGCGTGGTCACCGGGTCATGTGACCGACCCCCTTATTACGTCACAGTCCCATAATGCCCCGGGGCTGTGACGCCATAGGGGGGGTCACCCGGTGACCACGCCCCATGCCTAAATAAATCGTTGCGCGCCGCGCACACGGCATAACAGCGGGAGTCCTTCTCGTTGTGAACCCGGAACGCCTGACTGGTCGTCACTTTATGAACCACATTCCACCAACTGAAAAGAAGACAGCACCCACAAGGATGTGTGTGGTTTGCTGCTCCAAGCGTGACGACTCCGGAAGGAAAATCCGAAAAGAAACCCATTTCTATTGTCCCGACTGTGACGTTGGACTTTGTGCTGTACCTTGTTTTAAGATTTTCCATACCCAAGACGTTTACTGACGCAATATGACTTCTAATATTGCACCCTTGTTTGAGCAAAAAAAATGTCAGTGTTTTTGATTACTAAAATGTATTGAATAAAAAGTATTGTTATTAAATTATTATTTGTTATTATTTATTATATTATAATTTATGATTTTGTGTTTCAAACTTTATCATACCCGAGATGTCTACTAGGCTTGGACAGATTTAGGTGAGTTATTCCTAAGAATTGCAGGCCTACAATGTAAAACGCCAAATTTCCATGCAAAATAATGGTACTGCTTTCAGCACCTAAAATCTGAAATAATCATACCGCCAGAGAGGTTAAAGGGGGCTCCCGGATTCCGATGAGCCCCCGCCTGCAGACCCCGACAACCAACGGCCAGGGTTGTCGGGAAGAGTTACTTGTCCTCATCAACATGGGGACAGGGTGCTTTGGGGTGGGGGGGCCGCAGGGCGCCCCCCTGCCCCAAGGCACCCACCCCTCCATGTTAAGGGCATGCGGCCTGGTACGGTTCAGGGGGGGGGCGCTCGCTCGTCCCCACCCCCTTTCCTGACTGGCCGGGCTGCGTGTTCGGATAAGGGTCTGGTATGGATTTTTGGGGGACCCCCAAGCTGTTTTTTCGGCGTTGGGGGTTCCCCTTTATATCCATACCAGACTGAAGGGCCTGGTATGCTCCTGAAGGGGGAACCCATGCCGGTTTTTTATTAAAAATTTGACGTGGAGTTCCCCCTCAGGATTCATACCAAACACAGTGCCTGGTATTGGCGGGGATCCAAGTCGGATCCCCGTTCACTAAAAGTCGGGCGTATGAAGATAATATAATGTATATAGCTAAAGAAAGGAGGGAGGGGAGGGAGGAAAGAAAGAAATAAAAAGAGAAAAAAAAAAAAGGGGAAGGAAGAGGAAGAGAGGGAAGGGAGGAGGGGAAAGAGAGGAAGGGAAAGGGAAGAAAAGGGGGGAAAAAAAAGAAAAAGGAAAGGGAAAAGAGGGAAAAGGAGAAAAAAGAGAAAAGATGAGCTAAACACGGAAGCCTAGTAGAAATTAGAGGAGATTAGAGGAATGGGTAAGATGTTATTACCCAGGAGGAGAGATAGCGCCATATGAAGCAGTAAGAGTTCTATATCATGAAAAAAATAATATGGATATGGGTAGGAGGAAAGATATGTATTAAAATATTATAGAGACTGAGAGGGCGGGTAGATATACCCAGATAGAGACGTAGGATTAGATTTATACCCTGGGAATGGACTGGAAAAGGAAGGGTTAGGAGATAGGTGATGAGATAAAATAGAGGACTAGGAGGGGGCTGCACTAGAGGGTTAAATAAGGTAAGAACGAACTGGAGGGGTAGGGGGGGGGCTCAGCCACTTATACCATTGTAGACCAATACCCCAATTTCGGCACCTACGGGAAAATAGTATTCCTAAGTAGGAGCCGCTTAAAGCGGAGCTCCGCCGGAAAAAAAAATATTAAAAGCCAGCAGCTACAGCTACAGCAGCTGCTGGCTTTTAATATTTGGGCACTTACCTGTCCTGGAGTCCAGCGACGTCCGCAGCAGAGGACGAGCGATCGCTCGTCGCTCTGCTGCTCCCTCCGCCATCCTCCCTGCGGCTTCATGCCCGGTCCCCTACGGCGCATGCGCGAGTCGCGCTGTGCCGTTCTGATTGGTGCTCCTGTGTTCTGGGAGCCGAGTGTCTCCCAGAACACCAAGGGAAGTCTGCGGGAAGTGACGTCACTCCCGCAGATTCCCGGAGAGAGCACTTCCGGATGTGGGTGAAAATACCTGTCTTAGACAGGTATCTTCACCCCCCTCCCCCCTGAAAGGTGTCAATTGTGACACCGGAGGGGGGGAGGGTTCCAAATAGCAAAAGTTGCTATTTAGGGTGGAGCTCCACTTTAATAGTCCCCTGACCCTCAACCCCTCCCCTTTTTTTTTTTTGTGGACCACTGGGTTAGTTAGCTTCTGGGTTGGAAGATGGATACAATACGGATTACGTCACTAAATGCCAGGGGGCTTAATATCCCCGAGAAGCGTAAGATGCTATTGAATGAGTTAAAACATTTAAGGACCGATGTAGGATTTATACAGGAGACTCACTTTAAGGAAGGTGCCTTCCCCTACCTCCAAAATAGATATTTTCCAAATGTATATCAAGCCTCGAATCAAGAAGCTAAAACTAAAGGGGTGGGGATTCTAATTTCAAATAGAATACCATGGACACTCACGAATAAATGTTTGGACTCTGGGGGAAGATATCCCTTTCTTAAAGGTGCCATAGGCGGGGAGAAGGTAACTCTAGCCACTATGTACGTACCAAACGTACACCAAGATAATTTTATGGCTAAAGTACTTTCAAAATTGACGGATTTCAGGGAAGGAAAGTTGATATGTGGAGGAGATTTAAATATGCCCCTAGACCCCAAAGTAGATACATCTGGGGGGGCCTCATCGGTATCTAGTGGAACTAGAAGACGTATTTTGCGGAAACTACATGAACTTCAATTGGTAGATAGGTGGCGTATTATACATCCAGAGGAGAGGGACTATACTTACTTCTCGAATCCACACCAAAAATACTCTTGAATAGATCTTTTTTTGGTACCCCATCAGTTACTTCAGTCGGTAGAGGACATATCAATAGGAAATATAACATGGACATATCGCGCACCAGTTACAATGGAGTTAACTTTAAAGGGGGGGACCCAATCAACAGACTGGAGATGGCGCTTAAACAAAAGTTTATTACAGATCCCCCAAATTATAGAAGACCTGATCAATGAAATTAAGTGCTATTTCCAGATAAACGACACTGAAGACTAGTGTCAAACTTAAAAATAAATTATGGTAAATCAGAGGCGATGGGGGTGGCACTCCCGGGACCCATCAAAAGTGGAGTAGAATATAGCTTTAAGTTTAGATGGACAACTAAAGCATTGAATTATTTGGGAACACGAATACCCCCAAATTTAGTAAATGCTTTTGTGTTAAACTTTGCACCATTACTAAGCACAGTTAGAACATTATTGGAAGGCTGGAGTAAAGGAACACACTCATGGTTTGGAAGATGCAAAATTTTAAAAATGAGTGTGGTGCCAAAATTCCTTTATCTCTTTCAAGCACTGCCGATTAGAAACCCCATGCCTTACTTCAATCAAGTCCGTGGCGTGTTTACTAAATTTATTTGGGCCAGTAAACGGCCAAGAATAGGTAGAACATTGCTGACCTCACCTAAAAGGACTGGAGGAATATCGGCACCAGATATGTAAAAATACTATCAGGCGGTCCAACTCGGTAGGATTGTAGATTGGAGTAGACATGGGGATTACAAACTGTGGGTTACTATGGAGCAGCAAATGTGTCCAGTTCCTCTAAATAGGGCTTTATGGTGTTATACAACTTTACCACCTCTAGTAAAAAACCACCTTACGATAGGTGAAACTTTAAGAATAGGAAATAAAGTAAACCGGAATTCTAAATTCTCCACTAAAAACTCTCCCCTGTTCTTGATTTTAAGAAACCCAGAGTTCCCACCAGGTATGGATTCACAAATACTTAGGAAACTGAGGGAAAGGGGAAGCTTTCAAGCTTCACATTTTTTAGGAGACAGGGGATGGGTATCAATTGGTGCATTAATACAACGAGGAGGGCAATATGAAATTCCCATATGGGCCTAATGCCTAGCACACACGATGAGATTATCGGACGAATGATCGTTCGTTTTTTTTTTTTTTAGCATGCTAGTCACATATCATACATGAAGAGTTTAGTAAAGTCACGAAAATTCTCGTACGACAGAATAAAAATTCGGAAGTGATATAATGTGTTTTCGAACGACAACTGTACTGATTAAACAAAAATTATATGATCTGGCATCGTATGATTTTTTTTTTAATATCGGATGAACTGTCATGATCTGCTCTCAAAAGCTCTGTACTAATGATCCGTTTATCGCACGATCACTTCAAAAGCGGTATTTTTCGCACAATGTTCAGAACATGTGTACGGGGCTTTAAGCTACATTCACACAGGTGTTTTCCTATGGTGTGAATGGTAGCAGCAGGAATCTACTTATTTTTTTGACAGGTGTGAATAGCTAGCTGTGGCCATGGAGCACTTAAACTTCAATGACAGTTTGTCGATGGCCACACCTATTTGTGGCTGTTTGCACAGCCAGCGATTACCGACGGTGATCAATGATGGACACACACAAAGTGCAGCTAGTTGCTCACACCTGTCAATAACAGCAGTAGCGATGGGCTTGGGCGTATTCGGATCAAACCCACCAGGAAGCTAGCACTGCCACCCACCAATCATAGGCAGCGTGTGTATGTGCAGCTGCCGGTCAGGAAATGTTTCACTGCCTATGATTGGCGGTGTGCAGTGATGGCTTCCTGGTAGGTTTGATACGAACATGCCCGAAGCCATCACTAAGCCTAGGTTCACATTGGTACGATATGGCATTAGGGTTGCCACCTCATCCCTTTAAATCCGAACTCATATGAGCCAAGATTCACATTGGAGCAATTTGTCATGCGATTTTAGAGCTCAAATTGCATGACAATTCGCAGCCTATTGGAGACAATGGCACTGTTCCTATCCGTGCGACACCGATTTTGCGGTACCGCACCGATTTGCAAAAGTAGTTCCTGCACTACTTTTGAAGATTTCAGGTGCGACTTCAATAGACATCTATGCATGAAGCCACACAGATGTCTATCATGTAGCACCTGAAACTGCGCTGATCTTGCTACTGTGAAATCACGCTACTTCAAGTGAAGTAGCGCGATATCAAAGTAGCATCAATGTGAACCAGGGCTGAATTACACAGGTTCTGAGGCTAATTTAATGCAGATAAGGCACCAAGTGAGTTTAATTACCACCCTAATCAGCCACAGAACCTGGATTGATTCACATCTATGCATTTTTACTGCTTTTTGCATTTTGCAGATTTGCGCTACAGAATGTGTTCCATAGGAAACCATGTTAAATGGACTGTAGTGCAAATCTGCAAAATGCAAAAAGTACTAAAAATGCATAGGTGCGAATTCAGCCTAATTAACCACTTGACCACTGGGCACTTAAACCCCCTTCCTAACCTGAACATATTTTCAACTTTCGGTGCTCTCACAATTTGAATGACAATTACTCAGTCATGCAACACTGTACCCATATGAAATGTTTTGTCCTTTTTTTCACACAAATATAGTTTTCTTTTGGAGGTATTTAATCACTGCTGGTTTTTTTATTTTTTGCGCTATAAAGGAAAAGAGACAGAAAATTATGTAAAAAAATTTTTTTTTTTTGTTTCTGTTTTTTTTTTATAATTAGTAATTTATCTTTATAAATTTTGGCCAAAATTTATACTGCTACATATCTTTGGTAAAAATAACCCAAATTTGTGTATATTATTTGGTCGATGAGAAAGTTATAGCATCCACAAGCTATGGTGCCAATCTCTGAAAATTGATCACACATGATGTACTGAAGGCCTATATCAATTCTTGAGACCCTAACATGCCAGGAAAGTACAAATACCCCCCAAATGACCCATTTTTTGGAAAGTAGACATTCCAAGGTATTTAGTAAGAAGCATTGTGAGTTTTTTGCAGGTATAATTTTTTCCCACAATTCTTTGCAAAATCAAGATTCTTTTTTTTTTCTTTTTTTCACAAAATTGTCATATTAGCAGGTTATATCTCACACACAGCATATGCATACCACAAATTACACCCCAAAACACATTCTGCTAATACTCCTGAGTATGGCGATACCACATGTGTGAGACTTTTACACAGCGTGGCCACATACAGAGGCCCAACATGCAGGGAGCACCTTCAGGAGTTCTAGGAGCAGAAATTACACATCTAATTTCCTGACTACCTCTTACACTTTTGAAGGCCCTGGAGCACCAGGACAATGGAAACGCCCAAAAAATGACCATTTTGGAAATAAAAAACCCCAATGTATAATTTATGAGGCATACGAGTCTTTTGAACATGTATTTTTTTTTTCTACAAATTTTTGGACAATTTGGAAAGAAAATGAAAATGCATTTGTTTTTTACACAAAGTTGTCCATCCAGTACAATATTTCTAACACATAGCATGTACATACCAAAAATTACACCCCAAAATAGATTCTCCTACTCCTTCTGAGTACGGCGATACCACATGTGGGAGACTTTTCCACAGCCTGGTAATATAGAGAGGCTGAGTACGGCTGGGTATGGTTGGGTATGGCTGGGTATTGCCGAGTATGGCTGGGTACGGCTGAGTATTACCGAGCATCACCGAGTATGGCTGGGTATTGCAGAGTATGGCTGAGCATGGAGGGATGGCTGTGCATGGATGGCTGGATGTGACTGCAATTGTCACAGAGCAGCGCTGTGGGCACTACACATCCAGCCCATAGTGCTGCTGCCACAATCTCTTCCCTCTCCTCTCACACTGTTCTGATCAGTACACAGAGGGGAGAGAGGAACCGGCGTTATGACATGAAGTCGGTTTGTTTACAAGTGATCGCTCTGTCATTTGACAGAGCGATCACGTGGTAAACGGCCGCGGTCAGGACCTCTGGACCCGGCAGTCACGGACACACCTGTGTGCGCGCCTCAAGGGGCGTGCAGGAGCGCGATTCTGGGAGGACGTCAATGTACGTCCTCCCAGAATTAACGAACCGCCCTGTAGCTGTCATTCGGCTATGGGCCTTTCGGAAAGTGGTTAATATGTGTTCGGTTTTAAAGGGATGAGGTGGCAACCCTATTTGACATGTCAAATCGCATGCCAAATCAGTGGCTATTGCCGACAATGGCATAGTCCAAAACGGTGCAGCGCCGCACCGATTTCCAAAAGTAGTTCCTATACTACTTTTGGCGACCTCGGGAGGTGATTAGTATAGACATCTATGCAAGAACCCACCCATATGTCTGTCAAACCGCCCACGAAGTCGGACTGCATTGCCGGGTTGAAATTGTGCGAGTTCAGCTGAACTTGCACGTTTTCTAACCCGCAGCAATATGAACCTCGGGTTAAACAGCAGCAGAAATCAGTGGATTCCTCCCGCTGCTGTTTGTATTGTGACAAAATGCCCACGCAAATTTAGCTTAAGGGCCCATTCACAGCACAAATACACAGTCCGAATGCGTTTCTGCATGCACGTTTTTGCTGCGTCTTTGATGCGTCCCCCCCCCCCATCTTTGTTTTTTCAGGGCAATCTGAATAATACAATAAAGGGGCAGCTGTCTGGGCTATAATTCCAGTAGGGTAGGAGATTTCACTAGTGCAAAGTGTACATAACATCTGACGATAGGGCAGTGTTTCTCAACTCCAGTCCTCAAGGCGCACCAACAGGTCATGTTTTCAGGATTTCCCTCAGTTGAAACGGCTGTGGTAATTTCTACGGCAGTGAAACTGATCAAATCACCTGTGCAAAATAATGAAAAGCATGAAAACATGACCTGTTGGGGCGCCTTGAGGACTGGAGTTGAGAAACACTGCGATAGGGCTTATAATGACTGTTATCTCATTGCCACAGCCTCAAACCCCCCTTGTACTGTAGGTAAGTAGTATAGGAGACTTTCTGCAATTAAGCAGATGAAGAGTTAAAAACAAAAACAAAGCAGAAGTCAGGTCCTGCACTACCTACCACCTCCTTGGTGATGTCACACCAGGAAGTTGCCTGCTGTATCTTCTATGGGGTATGGAGAGCAGGTGCTGGTGATCTTCAGGCAATCAGATACTTTCCCAAAAGCTCCTGGCATGTGAGTACAATCCTCTACTAATGTTCTGTTCATAATTTGCAGCATGCTCAGAAATACTGGCAAACATTACTTCCCACTATGGTACATTAACAATGACCTTTAGGATATTTATTTAGAATAGTGAGATGATTAAGGTCAGTTTGAGCTCTGCTTTATGTGCTCCATACAAATAAGTGTGAGTGCCTCTGAAGGGGACATGTACATTAGCTGAAAGTGTAACGCATGCTTCTCTTCATTTGGTTGGGGCCTGTTCACACGGGTGCGTTGGCTTGTTCATGTTGAATAGGATGTAACACCTAAAATGGTGCACGGCTTGTTTTATTTGAACACATGGATCGTTTACATCTGGGTGCTGTAGTGAATTACAACTGCAGCGCTTATTAAAATGTGGCACATTCGTTGTTGTGCAGTAAAATGTGTGTTTTCTAGTGTGCTACAGCAACACACATGTGTTAACTGTCCCTAATGCCTGGTACACACAATGAGATTATCGGACAAATTATCGTCCAATTTTTATTTTATTTGCATGCTAGTCTCCATATCGAAAATAGGTTACAAAAATTCTCGTACAACAGAATAAAAATTTGGTAGTGATGTATTGTATTAGCATTTTCTGATGAAACTGTGCTAATTAAATGAACTACATTCTGGTATTATACGAGAAATATTTTAGTGCTTGTCCCATCAGATAATTTTGCATGAACTGTGATCGGCTCTCAAAAGCTGAGATGTGTTCCTAACGATCAGATTATCATACGATCGCTTTAAAAGCGGGATTTTTCATCTGATATTCTGATCGTGTGTATGGGCCATAAGCAATATGCAGTCATTTTTATGCATGCACTCTTTTAATTCTGGAGTAGACTTGCACACGTGTATTTTTTTGTTTTAATTTAAACAGGTGTTGGTGTAAGAACAGATCAACATTGTTTCTTTGTAATAGCAAAATATGACCTGTGAGCAGCAAGGAATATGAGATGCTGTGGGTTTATGTTTGCTTGGGTTTCTGCTCTAATGAACCAAGGGACAACTCTACAACACATGCTATGTTTATACTGATCAGTTCAAATATTTTCTTATGATAGTTTTTTTTCAAACAAACTTTTTGCTTTAAGGCCCCTTTCACACTGACACGTTTTTCAGGCGGTTTAGCGCTAAAAATAGCGCTGGTATACCGCCTGAAAAAATCGTGCCCTGCTGTCTTCAATGTGGCTTTCACTCTGAAGCGGTGCGCTAGCAGGACCGCTCCAAAAGTCCTGCTAGCCGCATCTTTGCAGCGGTGAAGGAGCGGTGTGTTTACCGCTCCTGCCCATTGAAAGCAATGGGAAACCGCGGTAATACCGCCCGCAATGCGCCTCTGCAGAGGCGCATTGCGGGCGGTATTAACCCTTTTTCGGCCGGTAGCGGGGGTTAATCACCCCGGTATCGGCCAATATCGCGGTAAAAACGCCGGTATAGCGACGCTAAAAATAGCGCCGCTATACCGTCAGCGCACCTCCTTGCCCCAGTGTGAAAGGGGCCTAAGGCTCCATGTACACAGACGCTCAAAAACAGTTGTTTTGAACGCCAGATTTCTGGCAGAAAAAGCTGCTTTAAAATATAGCTTTTATCAGCGTTTTTTATTAGCGTTTTTCAGTGTGTGTGTTTGTGGGTTTTTTTTTTTTTTTTTTTAAATGGTTAAAAAAAGGAAAAAAACACTGGCGACCTGCGGTTTTTTTTTTTTTATTTTTTTTTCGGCACTTTGAACGCAAATTTCTTGCATTCAGAAAAAAGCCCATTAACTCCACTGCTCATTAACGCTAAAAACATCCATGTGTACATGAACACATAGGCTAACATAGAGTGCAGTTAATGGGCTTTTTAAAAAGAAACGCCAAAATGCCAATAAACTGCAGTTTATCAGCTTCAGTGTACATGGAGCCTTAGCCTTTTCATGCCTACGCCTATTTCTGACATTTGATTACAAGTTAAAGCGGAGTTCCACCCTAAAATGGAACTTTTGTTTTTTGGAATTCCCCCTCCCTCCGGTGTCCCATTTTGACACCTTTCAGGGGGGAGCAGATGCAGGTATTTTGCTCCCACTTCCAAGCATAGATAGCCGCTGTATCTGCGGATATCTATGCCATGTCCGCCCCCCCCCACCCCCGCTGTCTTCTGGGAGACACACAGGTCCCAGAATGCAGCAGGGATCAGTTTTCGCAGTGTGACTTGCGCATGCTTAGTAGGGAACCAGGAAGTCCTGATTCCCTTACCAAAGATGGCGGCAGCAGCAGCCGGGGGACAGACCGGCTTTGGATGCAGACATCGTGGGCGCTCTGGACAGGTAAGTGTCCATATTTTAAAAGTCAGCAGCTGCAGTATTTGTAGCTGCTGACTTTAAAAAAAAAAAAATTTCGGCGGAACTCCGCTTTAACATCCAGTATTTTTTGCAAGAAAATTACTTAGAACCCCAAACATTATATATAACTTTTTTTTTTTTTTTTTTTTTTTTAGCAGAGACCCTAGAGAATAAAATGGTGATTGTTGCAATATTTTATGTCACACAGTAATTGCGCAGCAGTCTTTCAAACACATTTTTTTGGGGGAAAAAGTACACTTTCATGAATAAAAAACTGAACCGTAAAGTTAGCCCAATTTTTTTGTATAATGTGAAAGATGATCTTACGCCGAGTAAATGGATACCCAACATGTCATGCTTTGAAATTGCGCACGCTCGTGGAATGGCGACAAACTACAGTACATAAAAATCGCCATAGGCAATGCTTTAAAAAAAAAAAAAAATTACAGAGGAGGTCTTTGCTAGAATTATTGCTCTCACTCTGATGATCGCGGCGAAACCTCACATGTGAGATTTGAACACCATTTACATTTGCAGGCACGGCGTAGGTATGCGTTTTCTTTGTTGCGTGAGTACGCGGGGATGGGGTCACCACAGCTACTCTTTATGGAGATATATTTGTAGTGATAATCCGCGCTAAATGGAACTCTGTTAGGCTGCTGCCCCCCCTTTATTGTAGTCAGTCACAGGACTGGTTACTGTAGTATATATGTAGAAAAGATTGGGGTGAGTGGCGCTGCCTTATAATCTGGAGAATTCTATCTCCCTTCTATAAAAAGGTTTGTATTGGATACGTGATCCCTCCCCCCGGTCCACCCTGTGCTCCCCTCTGGGATGTTGTGTGGTGGGAATATTGCTGTGTATGGTTACGTGCTTCTTATAACGTGCTTATAATATGAGTTTATGTACTGGTTTAATATTGTAATCCTGATTTATAAATGATTCCTCACTTACTGAGTGTTCTGTGATGGATGTGGCTGGTGTGCTTATGTGTAAATAATTGTATTTCTTTATTTCATTATCCTCTGTTTCTCCTATAACGGTGTGTATATGCCTTATTTAGGTGCGTGCTGTATCACATCTATTCCAATAACCATGAAAAACAAACCAAAAAACAAAACAACGGGAAAAAATGTGACCGTGTTCCTGAATAAATACCCAATTAACTGAGTAAATATCCAATATAGTGATCCCAGTGATTAATTAGCGAGATATATCTGTGGCATGCAAGATACCTATGTGCTATTCCATAAATATCCCCTGTACTCAATGTAGACCTTATACCTAAGACAAACAAATTCACTTCAAAAACACAGTTGAATTCCAGTTATAGTCCCTGGTCACTGCCCCAGGTGGGAGCTGCCAGATATCCAATAGTCGCCAGAGATGGCCAAACAAAATGTATAGTTCACACTAGAAACTGTACTGCATTCTGATTATAGTTCCTGGTCACCGCTCCAGGTGGGAGCTGCCCAATACCTAATTAATCCTCTTGTAGGTTAATCCAGGGGTTGAAATTTACACTCGCCAAATGCGAGGGTAAATTGCCGTTTGGCGAGCGCAGTAACGTCGGGTGGCTTGCAATGTGATCCCCAGTCCCCGGGGATCCATTTGCTTTCTATTTGTGTTCCAAGCCTCAGTTTGAAGCCGACTTCGGGTTTCCGACTTCCGGCTTCTTCAGCATCGCTATTACAGGGGACTGCTGAGGGAGACACAAGGAGAGGTCCGCTCTCCACCGCCGTTCATGACACCAGGAGAGGCCTGCCATCTTAAGGTAAATGACCTGGGGACCCTGATGGGAGCCATCTGAGGACACTTATTTTGCGGGAGGCTCTCTGGGGACACTGATGTAGGGGGGGGGCTCTCTGGGGACACTGATGTTAGCGGGGGCTCTCTGGGGACACTGATGTAAAGGGGGGGCTCTCTGGGGACACTGATGTAAAGGGGGGCTCTCTGGGGACACTGATGTAAAGGGGGGGGCTCTCTGGGGACACTGATGTAAAGGGGGTGTCATTTTATAAGCTTTAAGGGGCGTGGCTGGGGGACGGCCCTGGGAAAGGTTTGGTGGAGAGTAAGGTTTTTGCCTGGCTAGTAGGTCTAGACTTGAAATTTTAAGCCCTGGGTTAATCCATTAACTCAACCACTGAGAGTGTGCACAATGGTCATATAATGATCAGCCACTTTGATAATGATTAATACCTCTATATTTCCTCAGTCCAAGTGACTATGCAAATAAGAAGAAATAGGTGACACTACTGAAATTCATAAAAAGTTCAAGTGTCCTTCACACGTTTTTCAGTGACTTTGGTGCTTATATTGCCAGGAAAAGTCCTCCAAATTGCAGGTAGACACAGGGGTGACTTTTGGTGCTCCCCCCTCATAAGGGTCCCCACTCACCAGATTGACGTACCCCTACGGGGGGTCACAGGCTCATCGGGTATCCCCAACAATGTATCCTCTGCTCCTTGTGTTCCGTGTCTGCTAACTCCTCCTCCTCTTTCCAGATCCTCAGAAATTAACCACAAACATGGCTTCCATAGCGTAAATCGCTTTTTATTAAAAATTGTTTAAAAAATCCTTAAAAAATAAACAAAAAGATCGGTCCTATGGACCTTTTCTAAGTTCCCTCTCTCCCTTTTAGGTTCAAAAGCCGCCAGGTGTCAGGCTAGACTATCGGCAAACAGTTTACCAATACAGACAGGTCCCTTGGAAGTCACGCCAGTCACTGCTGTGAGCTTCGGCGTGCGTTCCACCGCTCAAACCTCGCTAACCGGACGTGACGTGGACTCTTTATGGAGAGATCGGGGGTCTAAAAGACCCCAAATTCCCCCTTTGCACTTAAAAGTATTCTGATCTCCAAAATCAGCGTTTCTGAATACTTTAATTTTTTTAAAATCGCGCCATTGGCAACCGAGTAAACCTGAAGTGATGTTGTGACGTTGCTTCTGGGATTTTACATCGGAGCCCTGATCAGAGCTAAATCTGGCTTTGTTCAGGTCTCAGCCTAGATGGCGGGTGTGCTGGCAGGTGGCCCGGGAAGAGCAGCGGAAGCTGGCGGGAGGGGGGGACATCCCCTCCTGCTCCTTTAGGATAACAGCTGAGCGACTTTTAGCCGCATCGTTTGTTATCACTAAAGAGCCAACCACCCGCTCTAAAAAACAGTAGCGGGGTGATGCCTGCAGGCATATTCCCGGGATAAACCCCTTCAAGCCATGAACGCAAATTTGCGAACGGTCAGCATGAAGGGGTTAATGTGACATTACATTTTAGGCCCCTTTCACATGGCTTTCCGATCAGGTCTGCCAGTCAGTTTTTCAAGCGGACCTAATCGGACGCTACATTCACCCATATGGGGCATCGGATGTCAGTGGTGACATGTCCGCTGACACCCGCCACCATCTGATACTGTCTGTGAAATCCAGATGGATGGATGGTGACCCTATTTTCCATCCGTCTGGCGGATCAGATGAAAATGGACAGGCGGTCCATTTTCATCCGATCTTCCCATAGAGGAAAGCAGGGCTCTGACAGGTCCGTCTCAGCACAGTGAGTGGGGACGGACTTGTCATCCTCCTGCTTAGCGGGGATCAACAGATCGATTCCCTCCCCCGGTGAGCAAAACTGAGTCCGCCAGGTGAAAGGACCCCATCTGAAACCCAAAAGAAAGATGTTGATGGGGTGTGATGTGCTTGTAGATCACTCTTCAGGTTGCACTGCTAGTGTGAACGAGCCCTAAGGGGTTTGAGGAGACCCCACGTCAAGAGAGGCATCACTGGAGGCACTGGAAGGGAGCAAAGAGGCAGAGACACAGTGAGCATGGTGGAGGGGGAATCAGCTGACACTGAGAGCAGGTGAGTGCCAGTGTCGCTGATCCCATCAATCCACTATCCCTCTGTCCCCGATCCATCAATCCACTATCCCTCTGTCCCCGATCCATCAATCCACTATCCCTCTGTCCCCGATCCATCAATCCACTATCCCTCTGCCCCCGATCCCATCCATCCCATTTATCCCTCTGCCCCCGATCCCATCTATCCCACTATCCCTCTGCCACCGATCCCATCCATCCCTCTGCCTCGATTCCCAAAAGTAGTTTCTGTACTACTTTTTTTGTTTTTTTAGATGCGATTTCAATAGACTCCAGTGCAGGAAACTGCACAGATGTCTCTGAAACCGTCACACTGACATGCAGGAATGAAATTGTGCGACCTGATTGGAAATGCCTTTGTGAAAGGGGCCTTAGCCCAGGTTCACACTGGGCTGCGAGAGTGAAGCCGTGCGAGTTCAGCTGAACTCGCACGATTTCACTCCCGCTGGTCAGTCCCGATTTCGGCCCCGATTACAGAGACATCTGTGCAGGTTTCTGCACAGATGTCAATGTAAATCGCGGGCCAAAATCGCAAAAAGTAGTACAGAAACTACTTTTTAAAATCCGTGCAGCGCCGCAGATGCGGCGTTTCACCGAATAGGACAGTGCCATTGCCGGCAATTTGCGTCAAATACCGCCGTTTTGACATGCGATTTGACATGCCAAATCTCATGTCAAAACATACCAGTGTGAACCAGGGCTTAAAGTGTTACTAAACCCAGGATTCTGCATTCACTATATCTGATTTCCCACACAGAACATGGAAATGCAATTATTTTAGTAAATATAAACTGCTAAATTCCTTTTCTCATCAGCAGTATAATAGAAGTCATAAGACTGCTATCAGTGTCTGGTTAATGTTTGTAGGAGGAGTTTTCATACTGCACTGGCTGTCCTATCAGGATGCAGAACCCCTGACACTCTGTATGGATAGTGCTGATTGGCCCTGTACTGATCACATGCACTCTCCCAAGGAAAAAAAAAACTTTCTAGCAATACACACCAAACTGAGCATGTACAGCCTGACTCCAGTAACTTTGTCTTATCCGGATATGTTATGGGGACAATGCAAGAAGAGGAGGATCTGTGCATACAAGATCAAACGGCCTTTTTACACCATGCAGAGTATTAACCCCTTAGGTTCCACAGTGAGTATAACAAGCATGCTTTACTGCATATACAGACTGATTTTACTGTTGTGGGTTTAGTAACACTTTAGGAGATGGTATGCATGGTGCACAGTAAAGTGACATAGTTTTAGGTAAAAATTTCATAGCTGTATACAGACCTATTGACTACAGCACATATTTATTTATTTATTTTTCCCCACAGATTTTTCAGAGGAGAAGTAAACCTGTATCAATGTAAAGACATGACTAACCAGGCTGACTACTATGTATGTATTAAAGTTAATTAATTTAAAAACCAACTCTGGTTGCACATGAAATTGCAGCGCTATGTAGCTGTTGACATTCTGTACTAAATATGTTACTTAAAGTGGTTCTAAATATAAACTTTTTTTTTTTTTTATCTTAATGCATTTGTAGCACCCTCTACCATAGGTAGGTGCTAGTTTCCCTAGAAAAATCCTATTCTATCAGTACAGGCAAATTTAGTCTGGCCTATGCTTTAGGCTAGGCCTGCTTGTGTTAATCTGGGAGTGGTTAGTGTAGCAGTCACTGTGCTCTTGTTCTGAGGCACCTCCCCTGCTTCCAGGGAGATTGTTCTGGAAGAGAGGCTGGGCCTGGAACTGAGTGGCAGGCGGCGCATGAGAGAAGCCCTGACCAATTCCCATTCGGTATTGGCAGGCGGGCAGGTCTCCCATATAAGCTGAGGTCACATGCTGCTGTGGAGGGTGGAATACTAGGCAGTTGCTGCTGTGTGTCCTCATTTTGGGGGGCGGCACCAAAGGCGGAGTGGGCCGGAGGGAGCTGTGAGGGAACCTCATCCCTACACGGTCATGGATGAGGTCCGATTCTGTACACGGTCACAGATGAGGAATTCCTGGAGCAGAAGGGTCGGAGATGCTGCTGGAATGTACGTCCGGATAAAGTTCTCCATCATGGACTTGTATACCACAGTGGAGATGGGTGAGGAGGCATGCCAGGATGTCTGGGAGGGAACTTCATCCTTACACGGTCATTGGTGAGGAGTCCCGGAACAGAGGAGAGACTGTGAGGTATAGTGTCAAGTCGCTGTGGCCTGAGGGCGCAGGATTTGCAGGTCAGACTGGCTGGGGGCAGTAGTCCATCTGTTATCATGTGCTACTAAAATTGATAGGCCACTGGGTAGAGGTACTGCAGACCTCTGGCCTAGTAACAGCACTCAAGTAACATCATTCAAGGAACTTTACAACAGTAAGTACAGCCAGCAAGCTGGGGTTATTCAGAGTGATCCACTTTTGTCATACTGAAGGTGATGAGACTGGAATCTAACAGTTTTACAGAGAAAGATTTGTGCAGGAGGAGAAAAGTCCTGGAAGTGATATTCTGCAGAAACTAGTGCAGAGGAGCAGGAGCAATAGTCTGCATGGAGATATGCAGGGGAAGAGACTGTGAATGTTAGAAGTGCATCAGATTCAGGGCTAAATCTACTAATCAATGTTCTCTAAATGTGATGGCAATTCTATGGGCATCCCATATCCCCCCTTTACTCCAACCAAGTTATATCCCCCAAATAAACAAAGCAAAACAACGCAAATGACTGCTCATTGTCTCAGTAGTGATATATGGGGTCTGGCAGCAGGGTGATTTAGTGGATGTTTGTTACTAGTAGCAACCAAGCGCTACACATTCTATGCATTAAGATAAAAATAAAAATAACTTCTGTGTGCAGCAGCCCCCCCAGCCCCATCTCGATCCAGCGATGTTGCACTAGAGTCTCGGCTGTCCGGGACGCTCCCTCCTCATTGTCTGAGACAGCAGTGCGGCGCCATAGGCTCTTGCTGCTGTCAAAGTCAGAGAGCCAATGAGAAGAGAGGGGGCAGGGGGCTGAGCCACGGTTCACTGTCTGAATGGACAGCTGCTGTGGGGGCACTTGGCAGGAGGGAGGGAGGGAGGAGGAGGAGGAGCAGCTTTTTTTAATGGGGGGGAAAAAAAGAGACTTTAGTATAATTTTAAGTGTTATTACCTGTAGCCAGAATATAAAACCTCAGTGGGATTTTTCAGGCAACTACTATTAACAAGGTATGATATATAAAAAAAAAATATTCATAAAATATGCACATTTAAAAACACTTTTAGTCAGAGTCTTCACTTGGAATGCGATACCCTAACTACCAAGGCCTGAGGTGTGCCTTAGCCTGCTGGTCAGTATGCCTAAAAGTGGGCAAAAAGACCCGGAAGTAGGTGTGTTAGGTAGACTAACGCATGCCCGGATGGCGTCAATGAATGGATCCGGTATGCATCCGTTACCACAGCAGAAACCAGCGACCTAAGAATTGATGAACAGAAGGAGCCCCATCCGTTGGAACTTGCGAACCTGCCCAGAAACCAATTGACCGTCCTGTAACTGACTGCATAACCCTACTACCAGAAAACACAGGCATGGGAACGAACCGCTAGTGGCGAGAGGATACGTGAGAGGAACGGAACAAGGGCTGACCCGAGGAGCCGTGAGGAATAATGCAAAGGTTGAACCCAGCCAACAGGACGAAAGACAAGTAGCTCCGTGAAACACCCACAACCCCTGGCTTGACTGTCGGTACCTGGTAAGGGGACGTGAGAGGGAGAGCTGCAAAAAATGGACGAACTGACAGGAGTGAAGGGGGGGGGGGGTCTAAGAGCGATACCTGAAGATGAGTTTGCTGGTTTTGACGGATGAGGGCAACATGCTGTAGCGATATGCAGCGCTAACGCACAGAACCAGACATGGTATGACACAACCTAACCGAGTGACTGTGAGCCCCCTTGGAACAGGCTGGGAATCGGAAAAAATATGAAAGGTCTGACGTACCTGCCCAGTAGATCCGGCAACCTATAACAAGAGAATAGCACCAAAAGATATCGGCCCAGACCTACTATCGTGGGCCGACACTGGGACGTTGGTGTCAAGTAAGGGCTGCATAGCCCCAAGGGCAACCCAGAAGTGAAACCAACACTACTGCTGCTAACTTGCCCTGGCAGCGGCCAGCCTGATAAAAGTTTCAAGCCTTGGTGAAATCAGCTTGGATGGCCAATGCCCCCCCAGAAACATGCTTGGCTCAGACATGTTGAAATCGAAGGCTTGACAAAACCGGTGAACTAAGGAACAAAGGAGATGCTGAACTTGCCTGCCGAAATGCAGGAGCTGGGGGTGTGCTGACACCCCGCCCCAGACAAGCGAGTTCTGAACGCATCCACCCTGACCTGTAAACGTAACAGGCCGTGGAGAGCCTGTTTGGCCCGCATGAAACTGCGCTTAAGAATAAAGCCTAGAACATGCTCCATGCTGGTACGTGGGAGTAGCTGTCATGGAATAGGAAACAAACTGAAGCGTACCGCCTACCCTGCTGTGGCCGGAAAAGGAAACCCCTGAGTTGACACACCACACTGCAGAGCCAAGTGTGGCCAACTCCTGTACAATGGAGTACTACCATGGCCAGAACCCCCACGTGGAGGAGAAGGGATGAACCTGCATGTGTTGCACCTGAACCGTGCCGCATGCCCAACCCTAAAACACAAAGAAAAGACAACAGACAATCCATATGAGACACCACCCCTCTGTACCTGCCTGGGCCAAATACGTGAGCAGAAATGACCAGACCTCAGCACTTGAATGAACCTGACGACAGAACCCACCCTAGTGGTATGTAGTAAGTGTATGTAGCAAATGAGCCTGAGTAACCTGCCGCACAGAGACAGGTAATTTAAAAAACAAAACACTCGGGCCGGTGTACCCACAGACCGTGGTGAGTAGTAGTAGTATAGGCGTAAGAATGAACGTGCACGTATGGTATACGGGTGAGAAGATTGTGGTCAACAATCATTTTAAAAACGAAACCTCAGCCCGTATGAATCTGTAGACGTGACAGATCCTGGGATGCGCACCCTGGCTAACTACACCCGTTATGCAAGAACCTGAAATAAAGGTATGACGAGACAAAGAAAACAAACAACGATGCAACGGCTGTGCATGTGTGCCGTGACTGCATAGCACCGACAAGCTATGATAGAACAGCTACGACTGTCTGAGACCTGCTATAACTGAAACACACTGGGGAAAACACGCTATGACAGAACGCAACCCCCTCTGTACCTACCCCAATGCGAAGACGTGAGCAGTGAAGGAGGGACCACAGCATGTAAAAGAACCTGATAACGACACCCCCCCCCCTCTCCGGTGTGTGACGTGAGTGCAAGTAACCTGCAGCGTAATGACAGATGGTAGAAATGGAATACTTAGGACCTGTGTACCCACAGACCATGGTGGGTAGTCCTGCAGGTGAAAAGAAACGAATGCATCATATGACGTGATGTAACAGGCGAGAAGATAGTAGTCTATAAACATAACCAATGAAAACCTCAGTCCGTATGGATCTGTAGACGTGACAGATCCCGAGATGTGAACCCTAGCCAACTGAACCAGGAATGCAAAGAACCTAAGAAAAGTAAGATGATATGGAAATGAACGAAGAAGAAACGATAAAAGCTGAATCTGCATGGCATCGACATGCTGACAGAAAATCCGCCACGACAGACAAAAAACGCTAAGCCAGAACATGCTATGACAGAAAAACGCTATACAGGAAAAATGCTACGACAAATCGCATGAAACGACTGACAGTGGATCCGAGATGTCGACCAGCCCCCCCCCCCCCAAACCACTGCCAACCAGACCACATGACTTGAAGAGATGACAGGGGACAAATGAGAAATGCGCCCACCGTACTGAGCAGCCCATATGCAATAATGCAGCACAGTAAAAAACTGACAATACCACCTGAGACATCTTCATGGGACATACTGAGCTACAGCGGGTAATCACCAGAAGCCTGCACTGGGCCTCATCCTCATGCCACACATCACTTGTGTGAAAATGCATCCTTCCCTGGACCCGAATAAAATTTAAAATGGGGACATAGCCATGATAAGCTCCTTACAGATGCCAGGTGTGAGCCCCGGGAGGAGTAGCGGGGCAGGTGAATGCCCCCCCACGCTGCCCAGCTACCTGATGACCGCCATGACAGCGTGAGCCCGGAGAAGTGGGTGGATGCCCTCCCCCCCTCAAGAACCCAGCGTGTACCCGAGAGAGTGGGAGGGGAACAGACGGCCCCACTCTCTGTGCGTGGGAGCCCGGAGGAGTGGGAGAGTGAAACGGATAGGGCCCCCCTCCCATTGTGAGACCGGGCGGAGGAGCGGGCGGCCCTACAAATGATGCCGGCGTGTGTCTGGAAGTAGAGCTGAGTGAAGGGGCGGGCATGACACCTGGCATGCACACCGGGAGAAGCGTGCCCCCCCCACGCTACCCGCCGAGCGGGACATAGCAGACAGAGACCAGCGTGAGTATGGGGAGAAGAGAAGATCCCGGCGTGCGCCCTGTGTGTGGACGGACGGCCGCCGATGGTGTCAGATGGAGCCCGGCTGAAGGGAGGGTGGTGGAGGATGGATGAAATGTGTCCCCCTAACACAGGAGAAACGGGCGGCCCCCATGATGCCGGATTTAGCCCTGGAATGAATGGAGGATGAGCGGGCGGTCCCCCGATGGTGCCCGGCGTGAGCACCGGGAGAGGAACCGCCACAACTGCTACCGCTGACCGACGCTCTGCAGGGAAACCGGAAGTAACGTGGTCGGCTATGTCAACCCAGAAACCCAGCTGACGCAGGAGACGAGAGATAAATAGCCCTCAGACTCCTCCTACAGATACAGGCTAGCCTGCGGCCAGCCTTCAAACATATTGGCTGATTCATACATATATTACTTAGTATCCATTTACATTACAGATACATTAGTAGGCTGACATACTGTGACTATAATATGCTATAATTTGGTTTTATATCTGTAGCACTACCCCTGTAGGAGCTGCTGGTTTAAGTTTGGGTCTGTACTCTGCCTATCCACCCCTGTAATTTGTCTCGATTCCCCCTTTGGCACAACTGCACAACAATGTGATTGTGGGCCCCTAAAAGGCTATAGAGGGCCACAATGATACCACACAACAATAAATGTAGTTAAATATTGTTACCTTTTTAGTGTGGTTTATCTGCCACACAGCTGCAAAAGACAGAGTCCCACACAATATGCAGTTCAACCAAAAGGTAATATGTTGGTAGAGAAAATAGAATAGAGATTATACAAGCAACATTTTGACTCCAACAGGTCCCTGTGAGAATCAAATGACATGCATATGCATAACAATTTTAGGGTCAGACCTGAGGAAGCACACAGTGGAGGAATCTCCCAACGCAATGATGACAGCAATGGGGTACCTCTCCACCAAGTCCCACCCAGCTCACTGAAATGGCACAATGATAATAAAACGAATGCAAACAGTTAACTTACACATGCGAGTTCAATAAACTATTTGGCTCACCCTAGTGGGCAGCTCAACTGGTGCGTGTCCTATTGTATTAACCCAAGCAATGATCTGAACTAATGAGTGTTCCTAACAGTTTCCAGTAATCTTCGGCTAGCTTTGTTGGTGCACTTGAGTATTTGTAATCCAACAAACAAGGTGAAGAAAGAATGAACACTTAAAGTATGCAGTATAAAGGCAAGAGAAACGCTGATTCTCCCAAAGCGCTATATCACTCCCGGGCGTAAAGTGTCTCCACTTACGGCACTGCAGTTGCCCACGAGTACAAGTGAAACTATGAAATAAAATGAGGGGTGTAGTGGTGGGGCTGTTCTCGCATAAACCAATCTGCTAGGAGATGTAAAATTGTATAAAAATTTTAGAAAATGTAAAGCAGGCTCTGCCTGGTGTTTACTGTGTATCCATCCGGTGAAGGTATATACAAGCCTGAGTTTAGTGTGCCGTGTTCAAAACCTAAGTTTAGATGCAGAGTGAAACCTCTAGTTAAAATTACTATTGGGATGTAAAGTGTAGAAATAGTGTGACTCTGCCTGGTGTTTGCTTTGGCTATAGCAGTGCCCTTCAGAAATGATAGTGTTGATAAGTATTCCAGTGGGTAACAAGATCTGATTGAAAAGAATAGATAATATAAAATTCCAATTCCGGCTCGGCCGGGTGTTTGCTAGCTGTGGACTAGCTGGTAAGGGTGCTGTGGAACAAATAAATGCTACCAGTGTGATGCTGTAAGAGATGCGGTATGAACAAATAAATTAAATAAAATTACAATGGATTTCAATGGATTCAAATATTATCTCGGCCGGGTGTTTGCTAAAACCAGCTGAGATTGTGCTCAGTCCCAAGAAATTAAACAGTTAAACAAGTGTTTAAGTGATCCGTGGTACACTCTGGCGATGCAAGTAAAGCATGAGATAAAAATACATATAAAATAAAGTCCAATTACTGAAAAAGTCCAAAATTGGTGACTGGTGAATTGGAGACTTCTGTGCTTGTTTTAGTAGCCTGTGCCGTGAATGTGATTATCCGTGATTGTTTAAGATGTTGCACTCGCCAGATCCTTCATACCCTCAGGGGGGTATGATGCAGTCACAGTATGTGCCACTGTGTAGCAGTCTCAGGAAATCGGGATGGCTCCTATGGTCCCTTGTGGATCTCCGAGAAGGTGAGGATTATAAAAAAGAAGAAAGAAGGATGCCCATAGTGTGAACCCGTATAAAATTGATTTATTGGATATAAAAAAAATATATAATCGAAAAAAGGATACTCACATTATGTTAGACAGTTAAAAGCATTTAAAATGGCGCTTAGCCAGTGAAGAGCGATCCAAGCTATTGGAAGTGATGATGCGACGTGACTCCGCCCTACGCGTTTTGTCAGATTGACGTCGTCGGGAGGGCAACGTCGTGCTTCACTTCCTAGTTCAATTTTTTAGCCCCTCTGGTCACATGTGCGCATGCGTGAATTTGCATGGTGCCCATTTTGGGTGTGATTTTTAAGGACAGAAGTCCGGCGGCCATGTTTGGTAAGTTTTGCAGACCGGAGCTCAAGGTCTACAACGGACTGGATTAAATTATCTGGCGGCCCTATTTGGTTCTGTTTGCAGACTAAAGGCTGCGGCGGCCATATTATGACATGATAAAAATGATAAAGCTGTGCAACCTTTAAATTAAACACCAAACTACATGAACATAAGGTGTGACCAAAAATAACTCGTATACCAAAATGTTTCAACCACCAAAGATGGTGAATTGAATAAAATAACAAATCCCAACCAATATCCCAATGATTTTTTATTGGTTGGGATTTGTTATTGTTCAATTCACCATCATTGGTGGTTGAAACCTTTTGGTATATGAGTTATTTTTGGTCACACCTTATGTTCATGTAGTTTGGTGTTTAATTTAAACGTTGCGCAGCTTTATCATTTTTATTATTGTTTACTGTGTGTGTCTCACTTTTAAGTTGCAGCATTTGTAGGGATTTTTAGATTACATTCACGTTTTATTATGTGGAATTAGATCTACATATAGACAGCGCAGTATATTATAATTTTTTTATGATATATTATGACATGAAACCGTGGGGCTATATGCTAAAAATATTTACATAACTTCACAAAGCACCTTAGCCAACTTTTAGAGTCAATATAATAAACAAAGAACCAAACAGGGCCGCCAGATAAATTAATCCAGTCCGTTTGTAGACCTTGAGCTCCGGTCTGCAAAACTTACCAAACATGGCCGCCCAACTTCTGTCCTTAAAATCACACCCAAAATGGGCACCATGCAAATTCACGCATGCGCACATGTGACCAGAGGGGCTAAAAAATTGAACTAGGAAGTGAAGCACGACGTTGCCCTCCCGACGACGTCAATCTGACAAAACGCGTAGGGCGGAGTCACGTCGCATCATCACTTCCAATAGCTTGGATCGCTCTTCACTGGCTAAGCGCCATTTTAAATGCTTTTAACTGTCTAACATAATGTGAGTGCCCTTTTTTCCCGATTTTATATATTTTTTTTTTATATCCAATAAATCAATTTTATACGGGTTCACACTATGGGCATCCTTCTTTCTTCTTCTTTTTTATAATCCTCACCTTCTCGGAGATCCACAAGGGACCATAGGAGCCATCCCGATTTCCTGAGACTGCTACACAGTGGCACATACTGTGACTGCATCATACCCCCTGAGGGTATGAAGGATCTGGCGAGTGCAACATCTTAAACAATCACGGATAATCACATTCACGGCACAGGCTACTAAAACAAGCACAGAAGTCTCCAATTCACCAGTCACCAATTTTGGACTTTTTCAGTAATTGGACTTTATTTTATATGTATTTTTATCTCATGCTTTACTTGCATCGCCAGAGTGTACGACGGATCACTTAAACACTTGTTTAACTGTTTAATTTCTTGGGACTGAGCACAATCTCAGCTGGTTTTAGCAAACACCTGGCCAAGATAATATTTGAATCCATTGAAATCCATTGTAATTTTATTTAATTTATTTGTTCATACCGCATCTCTTACAGCATCACACTGGTAGCATTTATTTGTTCCACAGCACCCTTACCAGCTAGTCCACAGCTAGAAAACACCCGGCCAAGCCGGAATTGGAATTTTATTTTATCTATTCTTTTCAATCAGATCTTGTTACCCACTGGAATACTTATCAACACTATCATTTCTGAAGGGCACTGCTATAGCCAAAGCAAACACCAGGCAGAGACACACACTATTTCTACACTTTACATCCCAATAGTAATTTTAACTAGAGGTTTCACTCTGCATCTAAACTTAGGTTTTGAACACAGCACACTAAACTCGGGCTTGTATATACCTTCACCGGATGGATACACAGTAAACACCAGGCAGAGCCTGCTTTACATTTTCTACTTTTTTTTTTTTTTTTATACAATTTTCCATCTCCTAGCAGATTGGTTTATGTGAGAACAGCCCCACCACTACACCCCTCATTTTATTTAACATTCTTGCTCCACCTACCCAGGAGGTAGCAATAAGTAGGGCTGCAGTTCTGATCACTGTGTTGCATTTGAAATCCTTTGTGCTTAGTCGCCCCACTTTTTCTTCACAAGTGAAACTATGGGAGTCACCTTCCTGCAGCCCAGTTAGTTATGTTGGAGGGCAGGTGCCCTCTCACCAAATCAGGCCTCGCCGATATGCTGGACCCTTCTTGGTTCTCAGCCTCCCTGCAGGTCGTGGTCCCTGGTCCTCTGCATAGTCGCCCATGAGGTGCCGATGGATGGGTGACTCCTAGATGCTGTGGAGTGTAGAGCGGTCCCTCTTCCTGTTCCGATCAGCAGGGCTGTGACAGATACCCCTCCGTAAGGCAATCCGGTCTCTGTACTTTAGGCCCAGGCTTCTCCGGCCTGAGCACGCTCACTCCAGGCCTCAACACAGGCCTCCTGCCGGCTTGAAGATGGTGTCCCGAGAGACGGAACAAAAGCCCAGCCTTGCCTTAAATAAGTTCTCCCAACAGGCCGTGTGTGGCGCCATGCACTTTTGTTGGGACAGTGGTCTTTTGGGTAATGTAGTCTCAGTTCTATCCACACCAATAGTCTTCGTCTCTGATGCCACAATGCTTTATCCAATAACTGAACCAAACAACGTTAGTAGCCTAGCATAAGGCGTACCCC
Source organism: Rana muscosa (assembly GCA_029206835.1). Taxonomy (NCBI): domain Eukaryota; kingdom Metazoa; phylum Chordata; class Amphibia; order Anura; family Ranidae; genus Rana; species Rana muscosa. Next base: position 1,098,608,193 of record CM055122.1, on the reverse strand, counting down.
GGAGGGAGCTAGATTCCTGATAGGCACAAACTGTAGTCCGTAAGCTACGTACAAAAGTGACACCTTGCTACATATCTGCATACTTTTACCCCAGAGGAAGATAATCAAATTGCTTTGGCATGCCCTGGTGGTGAGGGTAACTATCGGAATATCATTACAACAACTGTAATTTGGTCCCTGAACGGGTTGATTTTGGATATTGATGTGATGCAAGAATGCATTTTATTAGGATATAATAATGTATCAGATATGATGTGTTTTTTAAATGTGTATTTTATGAATAAAGACATTTTTGTATTTTTATATTCTGCAATGTCAATAGAAGTTGCAGGAAAAGTCCCATTGGAGTTTTTTATTGAGTGGAGGTATAAAGGGATGTTGACAGCAGATTGTTCTTGTCTACTACCTGCCTCCTTTTCTGATTAAGTGGTAATACTTGTTTTGGGGCTTAACAGTAGCAGCCATGTGACATTTTTAGGCCTCATTCACACGGACAGTCCTGGGTTTAGCATTTTTAAACAGAGAAGTGATCTGGGGAGTGTAAATAACTTTTTATGCTTCCCAGATCTCTTTTTCCTGCATTTGGATGTTGACTGCTTTAAAGCAGGTTTAGAATGCTCCACTCCTCCCCTTATCAGCGTGAGGCCTCGTACACACGGCCGAGATTCTCGTTGAAAAAAACATGTCGTTTTTTTCGACGAGATTCTTGGACAAGAAACTTGTCCCGGCCGAGTGTACACACGCTCGTTTCAAAGAACCCGCGGTTCTTTGAAAGGAGCGTACGCGGTGACGTCATCGACTACGTCGAGCATGCGCTCGTCACATTCGATGCCGTCGCCGCCATCTTGGTATACCCTACGTATGCCTAGGAAGCTACCGCGCATGCGTCAAATTCATTTCGAACATGCGCGGGCTTCGGGGAGGACAGGTAAGTGTACACACACTCACTTTTTTCGTCGAGAAACATGCCGAGGAGAATCTCGACGAGAAAATAGAGAGCAGGTTCTCTATTTTCTCATCGAGGTTTCTTGTCGGTTTTCTCGACGAGAAACCCGATAGCAGCGTACACACGACCAATTTACTCGGCAAGACCTCTCTGCCAGCAAGTTTCTTGCTGGTTCTTGCCGAGAAAATCGGTCGTGTGTACGAGGCCTCAGTCCTAAATCTTGACCCCTGGCGGGACCCCTCACATCAGTCAGTTCCGTTTGTCGGCAGGGTGGAAGCTGGGAGGTAGGGCACTAGGAGGCAGAAGATTGTTACATCCTCCTTCTCCGCCAGAGTCTGTGCATGCATGTGATTGGTTGCTGGGACACCAGGGCTGGACAGTACACCCGTACCCTCGACCCACAGCTAAATTCCAGAGCACCATGGCTACATTGTACTCCTACCCATTCACAAAAAAAAAAAAAGTAGTGTAGTGTTAAAAAATACAGGTAGACAGTTTTTAACTAGTCCTTTTTATTAAAAGTATCTGCTGTGGGCAGCACAGTGGTGTAGTGGTTAGCACTTTCACCTAGCAGCAAAAGGGTCGCTGCTTCAAATCCCGACCACGACACCATCTGCCTGGAGTTTGCATGTTCTCCCTGTGTCTGCGTGGGTTTTCTCCGGGTACTCAGGTTTCCTCCTACACTCCAAAGACATGCTGGTAGGTTAATTGGATGTTGTCCAAATTGGCCCAGTATATATGTGTGTACGACTGTGTGTCCCAAGCGTGGCGAGATCCTACGGGGTAAAATGACCACACCAGCCAAGCAGACACTGGCTGCAAAAAGCGCCTAGAGGCGATTCAGTTCGCATGTGAGCGCTATACAAGTCACTCCATCCATTCATTCATTCTCCCACATCTTCTCCCACATCTTCTCCCACATCTTCTCCCACATCTTCTCCCACATCTTCTCCCACATCTTCTCCCACATCTTCTCCCACATCTTCTCCCACATCTTCTCCCACATCTTCTCCCACATCTTCTCCCACATCTTCTCCCACATCTTCTCCCACATCTTCTCCCACATCTTCTCCCACATCTTCTCCCACATCTTCTCCCACATCTTCTCCCACATCTTCTCCCACATCTTCTCCCACATCTTCTCCCACATCTTCTCCCACATCTTCTCCCACATCTTCTCCCACATCTTCTCCCACATCTTCTCCCACATCTTCTCCCACATCTTCTCCCACATCTTCTCCCACATCTTCTCCCACATCTTCTCCCACATCTTCTCCCACATCTTCTCCCACATCTTCTCCCACATCTTCTCCCACATCTTCTCCCACATCTTCTCCCACATCTTCTCCCACATCTTCTCCCACATCTTCTCCCACATCTTCATCCTCCGGTCTTCGCCTTTCCCCCCCTGCTTCTTCTTCCGCTCTTCTTCTTTCTTCTGTCCAGTGTTCTTCTTCTTCCTCTGCCGCCACTCCCGCCGACGACCCTCCTCCAATGCTGTGTCCCGCTGATCTGACAGCGCAAATGTCCTGCATTTCTTAAATAACGATGGGGGCGTGGCAATCGGATTACGTCATCCGGAGGCCACGCCCCTTTGTGACATCGCCGCTCTGGGCATGATGGGTCTGTGATATCACAAGGGGGTGTGGCCTCCGGATGACGCAATCGTCCCCCCCCCCCCCCCATTGTTATTTCGGAAATGCCGGACATCGGCGCCGACAGATCAGTGGGACGCAGCATCGGAGGAGGGTCATTGGCGGCAGAGGAAGAATAACACCGGACAAAGAAGACAGAAGAACTGAAGAAGAAGCGGGGGGAGAAGAAGACCGGAGGATGAAGATGTGGGAAGAAAGGGGGAAGAAAAAACTGTCTACTGTATTTTTTAATACACTACTTTTCTTTTAGTGAATGGGTAGGGGTACAATGTACCCCCATACTCATTCACATAGGGAGGGTGGGATCTGGGGCCCCCCTTGTTAAAGGGGGGCTTCCGGATTCCAATAAGCCCCCCTGCCCACAGACCCCGACACACACCGGGCAAGGGTTGTCTGGAAGAGGCCAAAGCACCCATGTTGAGGGCATGCGGCCTGGTATAGTCAGGAGGGGGGGCACTTGCTCGTCCCCTCCCTTTCCTGTCCTGCCGAGCTGCATGCTCAGATAAGGGTCTGGTATGGATTTTGGGGCGACCCCTCCTCAGCAACCAGCTATATACAGTGTAAAAAAAAAACGCAAATCGCAGCAAAATCACGGTAACAACGCGTGTCCAAAAAACGCAAGGCAAGCACCGCAAAAAGCACTGCAGAAACGCTCAAAAGCGACATGCATAGATGTGAATCGAGCCTTAAAGGTATCAGTCAGGAGAAAGGTACAAAAGAATTTCCAAGGCATTAGATATACCATGGAACACAGTGAAGACAGTCACCATAAAGTGGAGAAAATATGGCACAGCACTGACTACCAAGAACTGGATGTCCCTCCAAAATTGAAAAGACAAGAAGAAAACTGGTCAGGGAGTCTGCCAAGAGGCCTACAGCAACATTAATGGAGCTGCAGGAATATCTGGCAAGTACAGGCTGTGGGGGTACATATGACAGAAATCTCTGGTACTCTTCATATGTCTTTTCTTACTCAGAAAAACAACCAAGCCCGGCTGAATTTTGCAAAAACACATCTGAAGTCTCCCAAAAGCATGTGGTAAATGTGCTCTGGTCTGAGGAAACCAAGGTTGAACTTTTTGGCCATAATACCAAAATGTATGTTTTGGCGCAAAAACAACACTGCACGTCACGAAAAGAACCTCATTCCCACAGTAAAGCATGGTTGTGGCAGCATCATGCTTTTGGGGCTGTTTTTCTTCAGCTGGAACAGGGACCTTGGTCAAGGTAGAGGGGAGTTATGAACCTTTCCAAATACCAGTCGCTATTGGCCCAAAATCTTCAGGCGTCTGCTAGAAAGCTGAACATTAAGACCCCTTTTCACACTGGGTAGTTTTGCAGGACCTATTGCGCTAAAAATAGCGCCTGCAAACTGACCTGAAACAGCCGTTGCTGTGTCTCCAGTGTGCAAGCCCTGAGGCCTTTCACACTGGAGCAGTGCGCTAGCAGGACGGTAAAAAAAGTCCTGCTAGCAGGATCTTTGGAGCGGTAAAGGAGCGCTCCTCCACCGCTCCTGCCCATTGAAATCAATAGGACACGCGGCTATACCGCTGGCAAAGCTTTGCGGTGGCTTCGGCCTCGGATGAGAGGGCATCTGTGATAGGCAGAAAACTGAACACAGTGTCTGCTGGGAAGCTGAGTGTTCCGCCTATCACAGAACAGCACGAGGAGGAGGCGCGGCTTTTGAAAAATGGATGGCCGCGGTCTGACTAAGATTCTACATGTCAGGGATAAGGTATGGCAAAGTGAGGCATGCAATGGCACAGTGAGGTGAGGTGAGACATGGCTAGTCGGAAGGGGGTCATCTTATACCGGGAGTATATCCCAAAACCAAAATTTTAGCTGGAAAATTAGGGGGTCGTCTTATAAGCCCAGTCACCTTATACGCCGGCAAATACAGTGTGTCATTTTTTTTACATCACAGAAACCGGTCATTTTAACAGGGGTGTGTAGACTTTTGATATCCACTGTACAGGCTACATGACAATAGTTTAGAACTACTAATCCCTGTATTCTGTTTTTGTCAAAGTCTGGGCAGGTTATAAAACCAGGCATCAGGAGGGGAGAGTGGATGAGCATTATGGAGAAGAGGGGCAGCTTCATTCTTAAGGCTACTTTCACACTGGGGCAGGGGGCGTTAGCGGTAAAGCGCTGCTAATTTAAATGCTTTACTGCTGTTATGGTGGCGCTTTTCGGCCGCTAGCGGTGCACTTTTAACCTCCGCTAGCGGGCGAATAAAGGGTTAAAAGCCACTGCGATTTGCAGGCGCTTCGGCAGCGGTGCCCATTGATTCCAATGGTGGGGGCGGTGGTGGAGCGGTGTATTCACCGCTCCTGCACCGCCCGAAAGATGCTGCTTGCAGGACTTTCTAACATCCTGCAAGCGCACCGCCCCAGTGTGAAAGCACTCGGGCTCTCACACTGGGGCTGCAGGGGAGGTGTTTTTAAGGCGCTATTTTTTTAGCCAAAAATTGCCTGAAAAATGCCCCAGTGTGAAAGGGTACATTCACCTTTTTTGTAAAACCATAAATAAATACATGCACACATTTTTGCGGGTAATAAAATGTGCATTTTATTTTTTTTTTTCCAAACGTTGCATCCTGTAAAGCATTGCACCTGCGATCAGCAGATTGTAGATTTAATGTCTCAATATATCCGACTGCCAGCAAACTCTGCCCGAGTAGACCATTTTCTGTCTAGTTTCAAGTATCCAGCCAAGGCCTTGAGATCCATTCAAGGCTAAGATGGTGTTATCAGTCTGCAGCTGGCAAGAGGAAAAAGTCTCCTCCTCCTTGTTGGTTGGTTAGTATGCAACATTGTAACCTTGTAGCGAATTGCAGGATGAGAAGCTGCAGCAGTGAACTGATCAGTGTCAAACGTTTGTGAACACAGAAAAGCCCGGAGCAAAAAAATTAGAGAAAAGAAATGAGCGGAGGGCTGGCATGACTAGGGAAACGGGGCACAGGATGTTAGGAGTATTAGGATTGGGTAGGAAGTTTAGTGGGAGGGGGAGTAAGTAGGAAAAGGAGTTGTCCCCTCCCCCAGGTCACCACAGTGTGAAGGAAAGTTCAGGGAGACAGAGCTATGGCAGATGGGGAGCTGTTTCGGGCCTAGCTGCGGTCGGAAGCGGCACAGGGAGCGCAGGTTGGCTACAGGAGACCCTGGGGCCAATGCTTGCTTGACGGGTGGTGGGGGCAGGTACAGGGGGGGAGGGAGTCCACGCGAGCTTGAAGGTTACTGCCTTCAGAGCGCTTCTCACCCAACTATCCCCTAGAGCCCAGCGCCAGCCTATTAGTCTCCCCATGGCCCCATTCGGGCCCCCCCGCTAAGCGTTCACATTGCTCACAAGGGGGGGTCCCGGGAATCATCCCCCTCATAGTCAGGGCCCGGCAGGCGGCCGCACCGGCGGTTCGGGGTGGCCAGGCAGCTCGCTCGACACATGGACCAGAAGAGTGCGGGCCTCACCCCTGATGGGACGGTAGCGGGGGGTGGAGCCTTAGCGGGGGAGATCGTCGGTCGCGGTCACTGTGCCCTCTGCAGCCTCGGCCAGGTGACCCCCCAGGTGATGATGGATCGCCAGGGGAGGGTGACAACGCGCCTGATGTCTCTCGGCAGGGCGGGGGGGAAGTCCCCCCCCCCCCCCCCCCCCCCCATGCCCGTGAAAAGCGACAGAGAAGTCCATGGGCGGGTCTGGAGCTCAGTGGCGGGGCCGGAGGGCTGCCAGATCCTCGGCATCCAGAAACGCTGCTCCTGGAGGGCTTTCATCAGATGCGGGCGAGCCGGCTGTCCTATGGTCGCAGGGCGAGCTGACGGATTCGGAGGACGATCGGTTTCCCCTGAGACAAGCGGCAGCGATGGAGGCGAGACAGTCGGCTGGTGGGAATTTTCCTAGGCAGCCCGGTAAGTTAAAAAAAAAAAAAAAAAAAAAAATTCTTTGCCATATAGGGGATAGTATAGTGGGTCCGTGGGGGGTGGTCCTACTGCAGGTGCTGGGGAGACATTGGTAATGGGGGGGCTACTGCAGGTGCTGGGGAGGCATCGGTAACGGGGGGCTCGCAGGGTGATTTTCACCGGGTGGACACAATGGATGGGGCTGCACTTGGGGGGAGCTTCCGGCTCGCAGGGTTTTTTTTTTTTTTTTATTGGTGGGGCTCAAAGATTTTGGTTGGCGGATTTGAGAAGGTTGTCGGGCCGTGTGGTCCCGCTTGCAGGGAGGGATAGTATATCCTCATCACCCGTAGCGGTGCCGGCTGTGTGGGAGTCTGCGCATGACAGCTGATGGTGGGGTGCAAGTGGAGCAGAGGGTTTTGAAGTTCGTGGTAGCAGGGGACGCCGCTGGAAAACGGGATGTCATACGTTTGGCTGATTTAGCCACAGGTACAGTTGGTTTTAGGGTCCGCTGGGTAGCTCACCTAAAGCCTGAGGTCCGGGATAAGATCTGAAAGGGTGAGTACATAGAGATGTTGTTCACTCCTGCTGTTAAAAAAAAAATAAAAAAAAATTTGGAGTTACGCCAGCGTATTCCAACAATGGGAGGTGGTGAGATGGGGAGGTATTGGTTGATTACATGTACTATCGGAAATAAGTTGCAAGCATTTGACATGAGGGTGATTGGGGGGAAGAACCCCGAACCCTGTCGGAGCTCTTTTGTTACCCAAATTCGGTAGGGGATGCTTACAGGGTCCACGGAGGTGCGGTTTGGATGCGGTCTAGGAGCAGTTTGGCGTAGGAGGGGATACATCCGGCACTACGGTGGGATCACAACGACAGGCTGGGAATGCGCCTTGTGACATCTGCTAGGCCACAAGGGCAGTTGTTTACTGGTAGGGGCGGGTGTTACTGAACCCAACCCACCCCCCCCCCCCACAGTATAACAGTCCGGCTGGAGTAAGTAGGCCTGTTAGCGGTACACGTAGGGCACGGGTAAATTCGGTGGAGTGTGTCGGTACAAGCACTAAGGTTCTGGGTTTGGGGAAGGGGGATTACACCCTGTCGGTATGCTTCAAACACGGGAGAGGTCGTTTTCGGCGAGTCTGTTAACAGGAGGAAGGACGCCGGTGATGGGGGAACGGCGGCGGCCGTTTCTTGGTAGGTATACGGATGGTACAGCAGCGTAGCTGTTAGACTAAGGTTTTTCTTTTCAGTGGGGTTTCACGTGCCGTGTGATTTATGTTCGGCCATGCTACGTCCCAATGTAGTTTCTGAGAAACTGCCCAGGGAAAGTAGCATTAGGACGCATAGGCGGCTCTTTCCCTTCCCAATCTTTAGTTGATTTGGGGTGTAGTGCCAAAGTAGGACCTCAACAAATTTGGGCTGATGCACCACCTTTCTTCCCAAAAGGAGGGTTGGTCAACAATGCCATTGACATGGGAGGACACACAGTGAGTTACGCTTCCTTGGAGGCGGCAGTGTATTGGGCTCGTCGGATTGGTCAGGGCCGCCCGGACAGCTTCCGGTTGCGGGGTTGGTGGGGTACTGGGGTTTTTTATTTCGATCTGGGTCTGCCGATTGGTTGCTCTGTCTCCGGGGCACTGTTTAGCAGTTCGACTCATTGGGGGAAGGTGTGATGAGGGATGTGTCAGGAGTATCGGCCATCAGCCATTATTTGGACGACTTTCTGTGCGTAGGCCTGGCGTCGCCCACTATCTTCGCGGTGCTCCTGTCTACATTGGAGCACGGCGCAAGGATCAGATCGCCTAAGCATTTTGTGCGTTGGGTGGACTCACAGGGAGGATTTGCGGGTGTGCCTCATTACTGGACGGGTTTCCCAGGAGGGGACTGGGGGGGTTTGGTGCGGTTAAGAACTTTGAGTGGGGGTGGTACACAGTGTCGGGTGGCTCGACAGGTTTGGGGGCATTCTTTCAAGGCGGGTGTAGTGGGCCTTCGGTCTTCGTTTGACAGGGGTTTTCACACAAGATCTGGTGCTGCTGGAGTCATTTCCAGTGGTATGGTGGGGCGCCTCATTAAGGGAGATGAAGGTTTGGTTCCACGGGTATAACCTGGGTATGGTACGAGTGATCAAGAGTCGCTGTGTCGTCTCCCCCGGTTGTTCAGCTGTTGCCACACTCGGTGTGGTTATGCCTGCAAGTGCATGTGTCGTTTACTTGGTGCATCTAACGCCAGTGGAGAACGTCATAGCTGGAGCGTTTCCTCGCTTTCAGTGGGGATAGTTTCCGGGTGGTGGAGCTGGTGGCGGGGTAACGTGGGGTGTCCCGTCCTGTCTGGAGGTGTGAGATTCCATCGGCGGCGTCCGCTTCTCGGAAGGCTAGGCAGGAGTGGCAGGTGGTAGTTCACATGAGTGAAGTGGATTCGGTGGGCGAGGGGGTTAGACTGTTGACGTTATACTTTTATTTCTAGAAATAGGACCAATGGGGTGGCCGGGCTCGCGTTGGAATAAAAAAAAAAAAAAAAAAACTAGCGGGTTTGACGTTTCTGGTCAAAGGCTGGGTTGCCCGGAATTTACGGAAGAATTTTGGGTGTCTCCTGGTTATATCCTAAAAAAAAAAAAAAAAAAATTGTAATAATAATAACATGTTTGGGCAGCTACAGGGTTTGTGCAGCTGCATATGAGGTTTCCCTAGTTAGAGGGAGTTGTTTTCGTTGGCAAGTTTATTCTCGTTTTCCAAAAAAAAAAAAGGAATAATAATAAATAAATTTGGGGCCTTTTGGTTTGGGGAGCTGGTCAGCCTTTCCAAGTCCGTCAAAGGGGGAATGTGGGTTTATGAGATTAGGTGCAAGAAGGAGGGGGTGTCGTTGGTGTTACTGATATACAAGATCGAGCAGGTGGGCAGGGGTCAGATGGTGCAGGCTTGGCTCCGCCTGGCTAGCAGTGGTGTCCGGAGGGGGCCGTGACGGGGGTTTTTATTTGGGAAGTGCGTCCCGGGGCAGTCGGGTCCTTCTTAATGCACACGGACGGGTCCCCTTTTTTGTCCAGGTTTCAGTTTCCAGGAAGTGCTGCCGGGTTGGGGCTTGGATGAGAGGGCATGTTCTTCTCGTTTCTTTCAGGGTTGGGGCTGCGACCGAGGCGGCTAAGGTGGGATGGATGCTGAGGCGGTTAAGCGCTTTGGTAGGTGGGAGTCTTGTAGATTTGTGCTATACATTCTCCCCCATCGGCTGGTGAGATTCGAATAGTTGTGGGCTGGGTGGAGAGAGTGTATGGGGCTGTGATGATTTTGGGCTTGCTGAGGTCTTGGTGGCTTGTTTCTTTCTCTTCTTGCAAGTTCGGTACAGGCCCTGGCCTGGATACTGGGCCATTCGATAGTGTTTAAAAATACATAAATAAAAAAAAAAAAAAAAAAAAAAAGGGGGGTAATGAGGGGCGGATGTGGGGCCAGAGGGTCAGCAGGTGGGGTTTCCTAGCCGGGAGGTTTGTGCTAGATGGCTGGGAGTTCCGGGAATGCTATGGAGTGGAGGGGCTCCAGAGGTACAGCTTTGCACGTCTGTATAGGCCGCCTGACGTTTGGTCCTGCACGTAGGTGGTAATGATTTAGGGGTAAGGTCGATGGCATTCAAGGACATGGTCATTGGGTGGTTGGACATTGTCACTCGGCCCGCATGGAATGGGGCTTGGTCTTTAGAGGGTATCTACAGGGCCCGTACGAAGCTTAATTGGGAAGTGAGAGTAGATTTGTAGTGAGGAATGGAGGGTTGGTGGTAAGGCACATGGAGTTGGTGGTGGATGTCTGGAGGTACCTGCGGGGCAATGGTGTGCACCTCACTGCTGTGGGGAGTGACTTATGGGCATTGGGAATGCAATATGGCATACAGTGAGCTCTGGGGTGTGGGGGGGGGGGCCCAAGGGTAAGGTTTTCCCCTTGGGTGCTGTGGCGGGTGTTTGGTCTTTGCGGATGAAGGAAGATACCTTGGAAGGAATGAGTTCAGGACCTATCGTTGGTATGGGTCCTGATGGTTGGATTTCAGCTAACGGAGGTTTAGCTAAAATGTGTTGGTAACGGGTGCACTGTGGTCCGTGGTTGTCTCTGAGCCAGCCGGTCGGCTTGAGGCCTATAAGCATATGAGAGGTACCGCAGTGCAATATTTTATCAGATGGTTATGGAGGTTCCCGCAAAAGACCAACGATAGGATTTTGATATTATTTTGGAAATATATTTGTTTAATAAATAAGGCTGCTACGGCCTATGTTTTACTCCAATTTCGGTGTGGTCTCGTTAATTTAGGATTATGGGTAAGAAGTTGGAGCAAACAGGGGGTAAGCAGTAAGTACATCTGTTATACATTAGTCAAGACATCGAGGGTGACATGATTGTGTCACCTCTGAGCCACTCTTTCAGTCCAGAGGGTAGATGCAGGGCCAGGAGTATGCCTGAACAGAGAATATATTGTCCATCTGGAGAGAAGAGCAGATCGGGGCATGTCACGGGGCGTACTGTCATCTCTGTGAGAGGTAGTAAATATCTGTAAACACTGCCTGTTACACTTACAATTGTAACAAGAACACACATCAGGGCCACTATAAGCAATCATGAGGCCCTATACAGTGTGTCTGACAGGTTCCCCCCCCCCAATACAGTCTGTCTGACAGGGTTGCCCCCTCTACCCCCCACAAAGAAGGGGATTTAAATTATTTATTGTGCATGCACAGTAAATTGCCAGCCACAGCTCCCAGAAATTAAATAAAAATCTCTGAGCCCCATCAGTTCAGCAGCAGGGGACAAACTCATTTTCAGGATCAGGCATAGTAGTCCTTAATGCTATGGTTCTTGACAAATGTAAAGTTCCAGCCTCCTCTGGCAAATTGATATAGAAGAAGGATCAGGAACTTCAGTTGTCTGGACCCATTGCATTGAGGATTTCTACGCCTTCCCCTTGAAAATGAATGTCCTCTGCTGCTGAACTGATGGGACCCCGGGGAACTTTAATTGCTCGGGCTATAGTCCATGGGATTACCGTGCTTGCACCCAAAGGTATTTAAGAGTCCCCTTTCTGCCCCTTGCTGAACTGATGGGGCCCAGTATAGGAAGGTTGGCTCTACCTCCATATCCACAGCCCTGATGCACATAAACGGGCAAAAAAAAACATTTTTTTAACTTAAGCCCACTTTAAGGGTAAGGCATATAATGTTTGGTGGAAGATGAATATGTAAGAATGCCACCATTCTGTGTTTGTCCTATATGATTAATTAATTTATTTATTTATTTATTTTTTCGTAGCTTGAATCACTTATCACAGAGGCATTTAAAGGGAAAGGATTTCAGAAAATCAGCGAAATAGTTGAAGAGAAGATTGCTTGCTCTCTTCAGCGACACGGCAAAGCACTCTTAAATGTGTTGGACAGGCTAATTAATAAAGTGAGTGTCTCATAGCACAAAGGATATCTGACATGCCATTATTAGTATGCTGTTTTGAAAATTGGTCTTTTTACTTTAAGGAACTGGATCGTAATGAGTTTAAGCATGTGACCATGCTGATGAAATGTGTTCAGCATTTCTGCAAACATGAAAACCAGGAAGATTTCTCCTTAATTCAGCAGGGGCTGGTCTCAAAGATAAGTAAAATATACCAGTTCCTTTTTGATTAATCATACCTACTTTTTTTTTTTTTAAATAACAAACATGTTATACTTGCCTGTGTGCAGTGGATTTGCACAGGGCAGCCCGGATCCTCCTCTTCTCAGGTCTCTCTTCGGTGCTCCTGGCCCCTCCCTCCTGTCGAGTGCACCCACAGCAAGCGGCTTGCTATGGGGGCAACCGAGCGGAGCTGGAGCTTTGTGTGTTCTTTTAGACACGGACCTGTGGTTCGGCCCCGTTCCCCTCTCTCCTGATTGGCTAACTGACTTTGACAGCAGCAGGAGCCAATGGTGCGGTGGCTGTGTCTCCGCTAATAAGGAGGGAGAGTCCCGGACAGCCGAGGGACTTGTGGACATCGCTGGATAGAGATGGGGCTAAGGTAAGTATTAGGGGGTGCTGGAGGGGGGGGGGGGGCTGGTGCCCACAGAAGGCTTTTTATCTTAATGCATAGAATGCATTAAGACAAAAAAGCTTCTGCCTTTACAACCCCTTTAAAATATAACTAAAGGCAAAACTTTTTTTCCCAGTCGTCTTACAGGACAGCCCTTAAGAGCGACCTGTTTCCCACCTCCTTCCAGTGCCTGTTGAAGGTCAGTGGCATGGTGGCACACGGTGCATGTGGGACTGGTCGGGTGAGGCGGCGGGACCGTGGGTGCTTGGTATTGTGGCCGGTGCATCTCTCCCTCTCCTCTCTCTGACCACTCAAGAGACGCCGCTGGGCCAGAGATGCAGAGACTTCCCTTCATCATTGCGCCGAGACTTCCAGTTTCGGGTCTCCAGGGCGCAAGCAGGAAGGCCAGGCTGGGCCTACAATCTTTCGGCCAGCATAACCGGAGCAGAGGTGGGGACCATGGAGGCGAATCCCTAGTACACTCCCGGCAAGGCAGGCACCAGCCAAGCAAAGGTAGGCTGCTGGGCAGACCCTTTTTGTGCTTTATGCGCCATATATATTGATGGTAGAGTGCTAGGGCTTGACTAGGGTACCCCCTAGGTGGTGGATTCCTTACTGTCCCAGAGGGTGAAGTAGTGGACTGATGTGCAGCACGGGCACATCAGCCTCAACCAGTAGCGCAGCTGCAATTCCCTCTTCTCCGGGCCCTGCAACTTCTAGTCCAGGGAAGCCCCAAAGAGTTGGGGAGCAGAACCCAGCTGTAGTTAGGCCTGTATCTTCTGACTCAGATCCAGAGCAGGATGAAGATTAGGCTGTAGCTAGCAAGACTGCAAAATACAAATTGTCCCTGGAAGAGGTGAGCGATTTGCTAGGAGCAGTATATGATACTCTGGAAACGAAAGAAGCGCAATTATCTAGACAGGACATGATGTCTTTCCGGTACATAACGTACTCTCTGATCTTATTCGAAAAGAATGGAGTCACATAAAGCTTTTTTTCTCGAAGGCTCTAAAGAAGCTTTCCATTTGACGAGAACCCAGAAGCCATATGGCACAAAAGTCCCAAATTAGACGCATCGCTGTCTAAAGTCTCCAAAGCAGTCTGATTTAGCTTTTGAAGAAATTGGGCACTTAAAAGACCCGGTAGACAAAAGAAAAGACTAAAGCCTCGTACACACGACCGAGAATCTCGTCAAGAAAAGACACGTCGTTTTTCTTGACAAGTTTCTTGGACAAGAAACTTGTCCCGGCCGAGTGTACACACGCTCCTTTCAAAGAACCCACGGTTCTTTGAATGGAAGCGAACGCGGTGACGTAATCGACTACGACGAGCGTGCGCTCATCACATTCGATGTCGTCGCCGCCATCTTGCTACACCCTACCTATGCCTAGGAAGCTACCGCGCATGCGTCAAAGTCATTTCGAGCATGCGGGCTTCCTGGAGGACAGGTAAGTGTACACACACACACACACACACACACACACACACACTTTTCTCGTCGAGAAACCTGCTGACAAGAATCTCGACGAGAAAAAAGAGAGCAGGTTCTCTAATTTTTCTTGACGAGAAACTTGATAGCTGCGTACACACGACCGATTTACTCGGCAAGAAAGCTCTGCCAGCAAGTTTCTTGCTGGTTCTTGCCGAGAAACTTGGTCGTGTGTACGAGGCTTTAGTCTTAAAGAGGACCTGGGCCGTGGCGATGGCCAAGATAAAGCCAGCATTGGCCACAACAGGTATGCTAGGAACCTGGAATTCTGGCTGACACAGCTGCAAGAACATTTAGTCGCGGGTACCCCAAGAAAAGAACTACTAAAGTCGTTTCCTATGCTGTTCAATGTGATAGGATTTAAAACTGACGCCTCGACGGTATCCGCTAAGACCGCTGCACTCTCCGTAGCAGCCAGAAGGTCAGTCTGAACGAAGACTTGGGCAGGAGGTACGGCGTCCAAGATGCGTCTGTGCAGTGTCCCTTTAACGGTGGACCTGGTATTCGGTCCAGAGTTGGACACCGCCCTGGAAAGAACAGCGGATAAAAAGAGGACCTTTACCGCAAAAAAGAGGAATTTTTTAAAAGTTTTTCTCTAGTCGTCTGTCCAGGACAGCACTAGAGAGGCTCCATCTCTGGAGGCAGGAAACGCAAGAAATAAATCCATAAAGGGCGGCTCCCGTCCTTCTCCAGTCTTTTGTGTTTCCTCCACCGGTGGAGGAGGCTGGATGGAGCTCTGGTTTACCCTCCCAGAACCTAGGACTGCTGAGGGGAGGTCTGCAGGTAGCTTTAGGGTATGGCGGAACATGGGTCCCCAGGTCCGGTGGAGAGCTAGGCTGGTAACCGGCACCTTTTCTCCAGAGCAGTCCGGGGAGGGCTGGACGCTCCCCTTGTGGTGTTCATGGCGGGGGAATGGATTTCCCTGCCGCCCGGATACTGGTCCGGCGGGGGACGTGGCGTAGGCCTTGAGTTCCAGCTTCTGGAATGGAGGGTGGGGACTTACGGCACATCACTTCCGGGTCTCGCGAGGAGCGTGGACGCGGGATCCATGGCGCCCCATTTAAATGTCAGCCACAGCCGCTGGCGGTCTGGGTTTCACTGACAGGCGCAACGGCGCTATGCTGTAGGAGGACATGGACCCAGCAGAGCAGAGTGGCAGTGGTGCCGGTCCAGCTTAGGTAGGCAGACACGGGTGATTTTTGCCTACAGGGCTGAGGGGGGGGGGGGGGTAGAAATGGACTTAGTGCAGGTCGCTTTCCTTGTTTTTTTCCCTTTTTTTTTTTTTTTGGTGTTGCAGAATCCGGGCTAGAGAGCCTTGCGAATCTGGTCACGGCTGGTGGGGGTGCACATGGCTATTGGTGGCAGCACATGTGGTATTCATGGTAACTGACAGCTACATATTGCTCTTTTTGTTTGTCTCCTCCTCTTCTTCTTCTTCTTCTTCTTCTCTCCTTCTGTTTTTTTGGGCTGAGCCTGAAGCAAGAGAAGTCGGGGAGGAAGAAGAGGTGTCCGTCTTGTATGACTAAATTCAAAGAAGGATAGAACAAACCACTCTGTAAACTTTGTATTGATAAATTTGTATACAAGGAGGCAACGGGCGCATGTAAAAAATTGATTTTTGTTAAAGAAATTAAGCCTATAAAATCAATGCTGTCGAACCTTGAAACCCCAAAGCAACCAGCCAAAGTCCCCCCTGCTTCAGCCCCACTGGAGGGTGACTAATCGGGAGGGGAGGATTCCGATTCTTTGGAGGAACTAAGTGAAACAGCGTCATCCAAAGATACTTCGAGCCAGGGGACAAGATCACCTAGATGCAGGCTCTCTCTCGAGGAGGTGGACGCCTTATTGGGGGTGATTTACGAGACACTAGATATCAAAGAAGAGCAGGCCTCTTTGTCTCTACATGAGCAGATGTACCAGACCCTGAAAGGGGACCAAGGCAGGGTATTTCCGGTACACAGCGCACTGGCCGACTGTATCAAAAAGGAATAGGTGGAGCCGGAGAAAAAATGTTTCCCCTAAAAGTCTGAAGAGGAGATTCCACTTGTATATGGAACAAAGTGCCCAAATTGGACACCGCCTTTTTACAGTGCGCAAAATCAACAGACCTCGCGTTTGAGGACATGGGGGTCCTTAGGGAACCCATGGACAAAAGGATGGAGGTACTGCTGAAATAGTCATGGAAAGTAGTCATGACAAATTTTAAAACCTGCAATGGCTACAACAGTAGTGGCTCGTAATTTTGGATTCCCTTCCTATGCTGCATAAAGCAGCAGCTTACATGGCAGACACTTCTGCAGAGTCGGTCAAACTGTCGGCAAAGGCTGCAGCCCTAGTAAATTCTTCTTGCAGTACTCTATGGTTAAAATCCTGGTCTGGGGACCTGGCCTCAAAAGTAAAGCTTTGTGGTATCCCATTTGAGGGACACCTCTTGTTCGTACAAGATCTAAAGAAAGTTCTAGACCAAACTGCCGACAAGAAAAAAGCTTTTCCTATTAAAAATAAGAAGGCCACAGGAAAAAAAAAATGGCCCCAAAGACAAGGGGGGTCACAGGGGCAGACTCCCAAGGGGTCAGCCACTAAGAAACTGCGGGGAAAGGGGAAGCAGAAAGGTATCCTGTTTTTCTTCTCCTAAAAAAAATAAAATAAAAAAGACTATCCCAAATGGATTTATACTGAGGATAATCGAGAGACTACCAAATTCACCAAACGCCCGCAAGGGCGTTTGTAACCACCCCTCCCAGAGATCCTCAGAAAACGACAGCCTTATTGTCCCAAATTGGCAACTTAATAGACAAGCTGGTGGCAATTTTATTTTCTGGAAAAGCTGGGGTGGTTGATAAACAGGGAGAAATCAAACCTAACCCTGACGCAGGTCTTACAGTACTTAGGGTTCCGGGTGAACTCAGTGACGCAGAAGATCTATCTCGCAGAGGAGAAAGTAGAAAAGGTAAAGGCAACAGCAGCCTTTTTTCAGAACAATCTGATGGTATCTATCCGTACAGCCATGTCAGGTCTAGGTTTCCTGGCAGCAACAAGCCCAGCAGTACCGTGGGCAAGGGCCCATTTCAGATGTCTCCAAGCCAATATCTTGAACAGCTGGAACTGGTAGTCCTCTCGGACAGTATGGTAGCAGTCTCTTTTGTAAACAAAAAGGGAGAACATGGTGTCCGTCCTTGATAATTCTGGCGAGTGCCATCTTCTCTTGGACCGAGCTGAACCTGGGATCAATATCCGCAGTCCATATAAAGGGAGTGGACAATCGTCTGGCGGACTTTTTGAGCCGACACCATGGGGGTTATTTACGAAAGGCAAATCCACTTTGCACTACAAGTGCAAACTGCACTTGAAAGTGCACTTTGAAGTGCAGTTGCTGTAAATCTGAGGGGTAGATCTGAAATGAGGGGAGTCTCTGCTGATTTTATCATCCAGTCATGTGCAAGCTAAAATGCTGTGTGTTTTGTATTTTTTATTTTCCTTGCATGTCCCCCTCAGATCTACAATGACTGCACTTCTAAGTGCACTTTCAGTGCACTACAAGTGCACTTGTAGTTTGCACTTGTAGTGCAAAGTGGATTTGCCTTTCGTAAATAACCCCCCAAGTGTGCGAATCAGAATAGTCACTGAACACGGAAGTCTTCCAGTTAGTGATAGTGAGGTGGGGCTTTCCAGAGGTGAACCTGTTCCCCCCAACAAGTCGAATGTCAAGGTTCCAGTGTACTTCTCGTTGGAAAGAGAAGTGGGGGCCAAGGCGATAGACCCTTTGGCCCAAAAGTGGGTGTTCCATCTATGCTACAAGGGCCTCTCCCCCCCCCCCCCCCCCAGTCAAACTTATTACCCTGGTCCTGAGTTCGTTCAGGAGCTCACCACAATGAACCTAGCGGTCCCATATTTGCAGAAGAGGTTCTGGTTTTCCACACTGCTACGACTGGCAGGGGACCCTTCCCTCATGCTGCCCAAGAGGAAGGATTTGCTGTCCCAAGGCCCGGTCCTGTTGCCAAAAATACAAAGTCTAAAATTTTCAGCTTGGTGTCTGAGGAAGCAAGCCTCCCTGAAGTCTAAGGGGCTCTCGGACAGGGTGGTAAATACAATTCTTTCCAGTAGGAAGAAGGTAACCCAAGCAATTTATGTTAAATTTTGGAAAGTTTTCTGTTCATAGTTAGACACCAAGAAGGTGCCTGTAGGTATTCTAACCTTCTTGGAGTTTTTAAAAGATGGAACGGACCAAGGACTGGCCATTTAGTACTTTTTGAAAGTTCAGGTCTCGGCCTTGTCTGTTTTTTTGGAGCAACCACTGGCATTGGACCCACTAGTCAGCAGGTTCTTTAAGGGGTCAGCCAGGATTAGGCCCATTTCGTTCAAGATTCTGCCAAAGTGGGATTTCTCGGTAGTATTGCAAGTTTGGATAAAACGTTCGCAAGAGGAAGAGCTGCCCTTAACTTGCACCGTGCTCAAATCGTTTTTTATAGTGGCAATCTCCACAGCCAGGCGCATTAGCGAGCTGCAGGCACTTTCTATTAAAGAGCCTTTCCTGCAAAATTATTACGTACAGACCCTGGGTTCTTGTCTAAGGTGGTGTCTTCTTTCTGTGCATCTCCAACCAATCCAAAATAAGCAGAATTCCACCAACTGGACATAAGGGCCTGTGTCTTGCGTTATTTGGAATTGTCTGAGGGCATTAGAAAATCCAATGCCCTGTTTATTTTACATTCTGGAAAAAAATTGGGGTTTCAAGCTTCCAAAGGCACAATCACCCGGTGGATTAAACAAGCTATAGTAGAAGCTTACAAGAGCTTTAAAGAAAGAGTGCCCTTTTTCCCCCTATGGCTCAGTCTACACGGGCGCTGTCGGCTTCTTGGGTGAAGCAAGCTGGAGCCACAATTGAACAAATTTGTCGAGCATCAACATGGTCGAGCTACTCGACATTCATGAAGCATTATAGACTGGACCTTATCTCAACGCAAGATCAATCGTTTGGGAGAAAGTTCCTCCCAGGCGGTAGTCCCCCCCCCCCCCCCACACTAATTTTGGTAAGTTCTCGTTGATCCTCCTCTAGTGCTGTCCTGGACAGTCGACTCTACTAGCGAAAACCAGACTTAGACTTACAGGTAACTCTGTTTGTGGTAGTCGTCCAGGACAGCAGGGAACCCCTCCCTATATGCTGTTATAACCTTGGACGAGTGTTTTTTTGTTTCAAAAGCCGTTCCGGGAAAGTTCTTGGATAAAAGACTTGGGATTTTTTTCTTGTGTTTCCTGCCTCTGGAGTTGGAGCCTTTCTCTCTAGTGGTGTCCTGCACAACTCCCAGAAACAGAGTTACCGGTAAGTCTAACTCTGTTTTTTTTCATCCTCAAAGAGAAGCCCCAAAAACCCCAAAGGGTTTCAGACCAAAGAAGCATTGGTCTGGACAGAAGGGTAAATGAAAGGGAAGTGTTCCCTTTTTAACCGTCCCAGTCAGAACCCAAAACCACAGTGAAGCCAGGCTTCCAGTGGGATGAAAGGCTGAATGGGTTTCTCCCACAATGGGAGGTGGTAACTTCAAACAAGTTTGTACTAAACATCGTAAGGAGGGATTATGCCCTTGAGCTTCACAGAGATCCACCCTCCAAGTTTATTGTTACAAAGCTGCCAAGAGACTCGGAGAAAGCCAGGGCCTTACCTTTACTGATTGGGAAAATGGTAGATCACAAAGTATTGGTGCCAGTCCCAGGTCAGGAACAAGGTCACGGTTTTTATTTGCACGTGTTGTGATAAAGAAACCATTTCAGAAAATTCAGATTAATTATGAATCGCCGGACCTGAACTTATCCATCCAATACAAAAAGTTTTACATTGAATCCATTTATTCAATAAAAAATCTTCTACAGAAAGAAGTCTAGATCCCTATTTACATATTCCGATAAGGAAAGATTGTCAAAAACATATTTTGTCTAGATCCAGCCGCAGTTGCACAGTAAGGGAAGTGATGTCGGGACCGGGCCTTATGACGGCATCAGTACCTGCCGCACAATGGGCCCGCTTCCACCAAAGAAGCCTATGTCATGGATATGCATTAATATCTGTCTGCCATCTTGCCTTTCCTCCTCATGTGTTCATCTTGGAGACCAGAACCCTTTCACCTGGCTTCCTTTACAATCTCCTCCCAGCCAGACTCCACCCCAGGCCCTATCACAGAACACTATATTAACCTGTGCACTGGAAGCCTGCTTTGCTGATCAACGTGTTTGTTAGCATTGTGTGTTTGGGTTCCTGCCTGCCGTGTGCTACGTCTGTCTCTCTGTTACATTATTGGCTTGTCCCCGACTATCCCTGTCTGCTTGTGGCCCTTGACCTTCGGCTTGTTGTTCGTTTATTCTTGTATCTTGTGCTGCTGCTTCCCCTCTATTCCCCTTATCCTACGGTGCGTGAGCTAGGAGACTCTAGGGGCCGCGACCTGGACCTAGCCTGCAGCGTAACATCCTCACCACTAGAGGCTCTGGAGAAGACCTGCTGGGTCTTAGACTCTGCGCCCTGGGGAATCTTGGCTCTAGCTTCCTGTAGGATCCCAGTTGTGCTCCTCTGGTCCCGCTTTCCACAACCACCCAGTTTCCTATCCGCAGCAGTCAGCCATAGGGTTCACTATCTTGCGATGCACTCCTGTCCACCTACGGTGTGCACCTGTCATCTGGCCACAGGTGACCTGACAGTTTGATCAGCCATGGACCTGGCTGACAGGCCGCTCCCCGCGGATGATCCATTACAGGGCATAGTCCGTAGACTTGAGACCCAGGAATCAGATCAGACTCAGGTGATGCGATTCCTCCAGGATCTGGCTTCTCGCTTCGAGCAGCTTCAGACCTCCTTGGGAACCCCAAATCTGCAACCTCAAGTACAACCAGTGGCTGCGCCTTTCGCATCAGTCGCAGCCACACACTCACTAGAACTGCCAGCTCCGTTCCATTTCTCTGGGGACTCCAAGGCCTGCAGGGGGTTTCTCAGCCAATGTACGATTCATTTTGAGTTTCAGCCTCAAAACTTCCTGTCTGATCGGGCTAAGGTAGCCTATATCATCTCCCTCCTCTCCGGTGAAGCTTTAGCCTGGGCTGCCCCCTGTGGGAAAGGAATGATTCAGTGGTTTCCATCCTGTCTGACTTCTTGGAGCTCTTTCGGAACATCTTCGAGGAGCCGGCTCGGGCTTCTTCAGTGGCTAGTGCTGTCTTGCGTCTTCGCCAAGAAGCTAGTTCAGTGGGACAATACGCTCTTCAGTTCTGTATCCACACAGCTGAATTAAGCTGGAATAATGAGGCCCTGGTGGCTACCTTTTTTACATGGCCTCTCTGACCGAGTGAAAGACGAATTAGCGGGAAGAGCCATTCCCGTCGGTCTGGACCATGTAATTTCTTTGTGCAACCAGATCGACATTCGTTTTCAGGAGAGGTCGCTAGAAAAGACGCCAGCACTCTCTGGGTCCTAGCCAGTCTGAGCTCCCCTCCCTTCCTTCCGTGGAGCATCTTCTGCCTGCTGAGGGACCTATGCAGCTGGGCCGGACCAGACTAACCCCCGAAGAACGTGCTAGGCGCAGAACTCTGGGCTTGTGCCTCTATTGTGGGGGCAAGTGTCATTTTCGTGACTTTTGCTCGCTTCTGTCCGGGAAACGCTCGGGCCTAATACATTTGGAAGGTGGAGTATTGGACCCTGAAACATCACCTTCTCGCCTTCTCCTGCCGGTGTTCCTTCATGTAGGCACTTCTCCTCAATCAACCCTTGCATATCTGGATTCAGGGGCAGCCGGCAATTTTATGGATTGGGGAACTGCTTCTTCTATGAAGCTTACCCTTTCACCTCTTGCTACCCCATTGGTAGTCTCGGCAATTGATGGTACTGTTCTCCCAGGGGGCCCTATTCGCTTCCAGACGCTACCCATTAGGATGTCGGTAGGGATTCTCCACCAGGAGTGGATATCCTTTCTCATTCTACCCAAGGCCTCTACCCCCATTGTATTGGGCCTTCCTTGGCTGCAGCTCCACTCTCCACATGTGGACTGGGCCTCTGGGCAGGTCCTGGCTTGGGGTCCCTCATGTTTCTCGTCGTGTCTTCTCAAGGTGGCCCCCAAAGAGAGACTTCCGGTTGCTACCACTTCTTCTGATCTTCCCGCTACATACAGCGATTACCGGGATGTGTTCTGTAAGAAATCAGCTGAGGTGCTTCCTCCCCACAGGTCTTTTGACTGTGCCATTGATCTTGTCCCCGGAGCAACTCTGCCCAGGGGTCGTACCTACCCTCTGTCCATCCCAGAGACCCAGGCCATGTCTGAGTATGTTGCAGAGAATCTGGAGAGAGGTTTCATCCGGAAATCCACATCACCTGCAGGGGCAGGGTTCTTTTTCGTTGCCAAAAAGGATGGTACCCTAAGACCCTGTATCGACTATCGAGGTTTAAACGCGGTTACTATTAAAAATCGATACCCCTTACCCTTAATATCTGAACTATTCGATAGGTTGAAGGGTGCCTCCATTTTCACCAAGTTGGATCTCAGAGACGCGTACAATCTCATTCGAATACGGGAGGGTGACGAATGGCAGACTGCATTCAACACTAGAGACGGGCATTATGAATACCTGGTGATGCCTTTTGGTCTGTGTAATGCTCCAGCCGTGTTCCAAAACTTTGTCAATGAAATCTTCAGAGATCTGCTGTACCAGTTTGTTGTCATCTATCTGGATGACATTCTGATCTTTTCTGAAAATCTGTTCGTCCACAGAAACTGTCCGCACTGTACTTCAGCGTCTTAGAGAGAACAATCTCTATGCCAAGCTGGAGAAATGTTCCTTTGAATGTTCTGAGGTCCTGTTTTTGGGGTTCTTTGTCTCATGTTCGGGTCTTCGTATGGATCCTGCGAAGGTCTTGGCTATTACCAACTGGCCTCTTCCTGCTAGCCTCAAGGCCACACAGCGCTTTCTTGGCTTCACAAATTATTATAGGCAGTTCATAAGGAATTACTCTTCCATTGCCGCGCCTATTATCGCTTTAACCAAGAAGGGTGCGAATGCCAAAGACTGGCTTCCCGAAGCTGTCTCTGCATTTCACGACCTGAAACAGGCCTTTGTTTCTGGACCTCTCTTGAGGAGACCAAATCCTGGGGATGCATTTTTTATTGAAGTGGACGCTTCCTCAATGGGGGTGGGAGCTGTGCTTCTTCAATTCTTTGAGAAGAGACGTCAAACATGTGCGTTCTTCTCCCAAAAAAATTCTCAGGCAGAGAGGAATTATGCCATCGGTGATCGGGAACTTCTCGCGATTAAATTGGCGTTAGAGGATTGGCGTCATCTCTTGGAGGGTTCCCCTCACTCCATAACGATCTTTACTGACCACAAGAATTTACAGTATCTACAGAATGCTAAACGTCTGAATCCTAGACAAGCCAGGTGAAGTCTCTTCTTTGCCCGTTTTAATTTCACGATTCCTTACAAACCTGGTTCCTGCAACGTTCGGGCTGATGCGCTCTCTAGGTCATTTGACACTTTTGACGAGGAGTCCGCCCCTGAACCTGAGCCGATCATTCCAACCTCGTGCATTGCTGCCCACTCTACCACCCTGGAGTCAAAGATTCCGCCTGGTAAGACCTTTGTCCCCACTGAGCTAAGATCCTTCGTTGGGAACATGATTCCAAGGTGGCAGGTCATTCTGGAGTCCTCCGATCCTTCTTACTCATTAGTCGTCACTACTGGTGGCCTAATCTCCGCTCAGATGTCAAAGACTACGTTAAGGCTTGTCATGTCTGTGCTCAGTCTAAATCCTCCACACAAGCTCCTGTTGGTCTCCTCATGCCCTTGCCCATCCCTAAGGAGCCCTGGACTCATATTGCCATGGATTTTATCACCGACCTCCCACTGTCTGAGAATACAGTCATTTGGGTGGTAATCGATCGGTTCTCCAAGATGCCTCATTTTGTTCCTCTTCCTGGTCTTCCTTCTGCTCCTGCCTTGGTTCCCATTTTTATTCGAGAAATTTTCCGCCTCCATGGGGTTCCTTCTCATATTGTTTCCGACAGGGGAGTCCAATTTACGTCTCGTTTTTGGAGAGCCTTTTGCAAATCCCTCAATATTTTCTTGGATTTTTCCTCTTCCTACCACCCTCAATCCAATGGACAGACTGAGAGGGTTAATCAGGAGTTAGAGGTCTTTCTTCGCACCCTTGTGTCTTCTCATTATGACGATTGGTCCTCTCTACTTCCGTGGGCAGAATTCTCCCATAACAATCATGTGAATACCAGCTCGCAGAAGACACCCTTCTTCACTGTTTATGGAAAACACCCTCAACTTCCTCTTCCCATGACCTGTTCTCCAGATATTTCGGCTTCGGTTCAGGAGTCTCTGAATTCTGTTTGGGGTGACGTTCATGATTCCCTCCGGGCAGCTGCTGAAAAATTCAAAGGCTTTGCCGACCGCCGCAGGCGTAAACCGCCTTCTCTTCAGCCAGGGGACAAAGTCTGGCTCTCCACCAGGAACATCAAGCTCCGAGTTCCTTCTCTGAAGTTTGTTCCATGATTCATTGGTCCATACACTGTAACTGCTAAACTGAATCCAGTTTGTTTCAAACTCCAGATTCCTAAGAGCCTTAAAATCACTAACTCCTTCCATGTTGCCCTTCTGAAGCCTTTAGTCCTCAATAAATTCTCTCGTCCTCTCCCTACCGTGGCGCCTGTCTCTGAGGATAATCTGGAGTACGAGGTCAGTCAAATTCTGGACTCCCGACTTTGTAAAGGAGTTCTTCAGTACCTTGTTCATTGGAAGGGGTTTGGTCCTGAGGAGAGGTCTTGGATCACTGCATCTGAGGTCTTTGCACCTCGTCTGTTAAAGGAGTTTCATCTGAAGTTTCCCTCCAAACCTGGGCCCAGGCGGGGAAGGGGGAGGCCTCGTAAGAGGGAGGGTACTGTCATGGATATGCATTAATGTCTGTCTGCCATCTTACCTTTCCTCCTCATGTGTTCATCTTATAGACCAGAACCCTTTCACCTGGCTTCCTTTATAATCTCCTCCCAGCCAGACTCCACCCCAGGCCCTATCACAGAACACTATATTAACCTGTGCACTGCAAGCCTGCTTTGCTGATCAACGTGTTTGTTAGCATTGTGTGTTTGGGTTCCTGCCTGCCGTGTGCTACGTCTGTCTCTCTGTTACGTTATTGGCTTGTCCCTGACTATATCCCTGTCTGCTCGTGACCCTTTACCTTCGGCTTGTCCTTCGTTATCCTTGTCTGCTCGTGGCCCTTGACCTTCGGCTTGTTATTCGTTATTCTTGTATCTTGTGCTGCTGCTTCCCCTCTATTCCCCTTATCCTATGGGGCGTGAGCTAGGAGACTCTAGGGGCCGCGACCTGGACCTAGCCTGCAGCGTAACATCCTCACCACTAGAGGCTCTGGAGAAGACCTGCTGGGTCTTAGACTCCGCGCCCTGGGTAATCTTGGCTCTAGCTTCCTGTAGGATCCCGGTTGTGCTCCTCTGGTCCCACTTTCCACAACCACCCAGTTTCCTATCCGCAGCAGTCAGCCATAGTGTTCACTATCTTGCGGTGCACTCCTGTCCACCTACGGTGTGCACCTGTCATCTGGCCACAGGTGACCTGACAGCCTACAGAAGTTCCTGTTGAAAGAATTGAGAGACAAGGACCTTGTAACGGCTGCCCAAGTATGAAAGGGGGTTAACGCCGTTTAAAGATATTCCCTCTCCTGGACACAAATTCACTGCCGATCCTCCACAGTCAGACGACCACTACCCATAGGAATTAATCCTTCCAAAAGAACAAGACGCACTCTGTATCTTTCCAGAATAGACTGACTCTTTATTGCAAAAGTACTACAACTCTTATACACACAGAGAGAAGCTTCTGACCCTCCCCTCATCATACACCTCTGACCAGACCCAATTTACATGAGCCAATCCTCTACAGCTGATGACCAATACACATCTCAGTTTAATGATTATGCATGACCCTTTTGTGTTTAGCTTTTGTCTCCCAATCCACATTATCAAAAGACTTCACTCATTGAAAGGATGTGTAGCATATTTGAGGTTCATTAACATTACTCAAGCAGACAGGTGACATCTCAGCATCTCTTCAATTAACCTGTCTGTCTGCTAGTTCCACAACCTATAATTACAGGCTTAACTCCCACAAGCCACAATAGCATGAAATCACACACCATCAAAGCAAGTATTACATAAACAGCCCACACACAGTATATTCCCAATATGTGCCCTCTATATACCGTATTGGATATGGCTATCACAGATCATGGTGGGGTTTTCATTCACCTGTGCCCCTAATAGGGACACAGGGTGGTTTACACAAAAGAGGCATTGGGGAAGCTGAAGCAAGGGTATCTCATACTTTCTAGGAGATTCTGGGTTCCCCGGGCCCTCCCGTTACAGACCTAGAAGAGGAAATAACGATTCCTGCCAGTAAAGCGATCTCTAGGATGGTGGAAAAACAGAGAACCTTCACAAACTGCCCATCTCATCCATACTTGCCATGGATGACAGCAGTTGGGGCTGGGGAGCCCATCTCAATAGCCACTGGGAAAGTGGTCCCCATAAGAAAGAGGGTTCTCCAATTGGAAAGAGCTGACAGCTATCTCCAAGGGATTACTAGCTTTTCAGGAACAGATCCGGGGTCATCATCTCCAGGCCCGTTCCGACAGTACGACAGCAGTAGCGTATATCGATAAACAAGGGGGTACCAAGAGACCCCGTTAGGAGCCAAAATCATCTTTCAGTGGGCAGAGAACAATATCACATCTATCTCTGTGGTGCACCTGAAAGGAGAGCAGAACGATACTGCAGATTTTCGTCGACAAAGTCTCAAATCAAGAATGGTTTCTACACCCAGAGGTATTCGACAACATAGTGTCATACTGGGCGAAAACAGAAGTGGATCTGTTTGCGACCAGGAAAAAATGCGAAAGTCCCAAGTTTCTTTTCGCTATACCCAGGAGATGGACGCTCTGCAGAACCCCCGGGTCCTTCAACCTTTCTTTCACGTTTCTTCCCCTCCACCTAATTCCAATGGTTTTAGCCAAATGTCTTGTGGAAGAGACCCAATCAATCTTGGTAGCACTGTTCTGGTCCAAGAGACTGTGGTTTACAACACTTATCAAATTATTAGACCAGCCCCCTCTGAGGTTACCCCTCAGGCAGGATCTTCTCTCGCATGGACCTGTGGTGCTTCCACAAATGCTATCAGCGTTGCTGTTGAAGAGATCCTAAGGAGCAAACGACTATCCGAAAGAGTTCTCCAAACTTTTTCTTCAGAGTCGAAAACCAGTCACTAGAGCCATCTATGGCAAGATCTGGAAAAAGTTTGATGGATGGCTAGGTAGTAGGGGAGATGAAAGCAGGGGCGCATCAAACGTCCTAGCGTTTCTTGTAGAAGGGATCGATCTAGGCTTTTCGCCAAGTACAATCAAGGTACAGGTTGCTGCCTTAAGGTTGTACCTAGAAAACCGCTTGCAGGAAGATCCCCTTATCTCGAGTTTCTGCAAAAAAAATGCAAAACACAGGCCAGTTCAGGATCGCAAGGTCCCAACCTGGGACCTATCGGTAGTCCTCACAAGTTAACAAATCCCAACACATTCTGCTTTTTGTCAAAATGCCTTAATTGACAAGGAAAGACAATTTCACATGCTGGATGTTAGACGGTGCATTCTAAGTTATCTAGAAGTGACCAAGGCCTAGAGTAGCAGATTCAAGTTTTGTCTTATTTTCCGGTAAACGTAAGGGTCGAAAGGCCTCTAAAGTTACCTTAACCAGATGGATCAGGTTGGCTATCACAGGGGGTACAGAGTGCTATATAAGGAAACTCCTAAGGGTATTAAGGCACACACCTGCTGTCTAGTCGGGATCAGGCTTTTGGGAGGAAAGTCCTCCAAGCTGTGCCCCCCCCCCTCTAATCTGGTGAGTACTTGGGGATCCTCTCAAGGGCTGCCCTGGAAAACGACTGGGGAAAACTAGAGTTGGACTTACCGGTAACTCTATTTCCAGTAGTCTTCCAGGACTGCACGATCCCACCCTTGAATTAATTTGTGAATTGATATTACCTGTTCTGATTATATTTTTTGGTTCATGGACTAGAGGGACCGCCCTTTGAACTGAATGGACAATGTGATTCCTGTGGCGATATGGGGAGGTCAATCTCTCAAGGGCTATCCTGGAAGACTACTGGAAATAGTTACTGGTATGTCTATCTCTGTTTTTTTTTTTGTTTGATAGAATACAGATAGATTCAAACACTTCAGGTTTTTATTGTTTTGTTCCTGTTAGGGAGATTCACCCCAAATCACAAATTTTGGGTTGTCACTAGTATAAAAAAAGAGGAGAAATCTTCAATTAGGGAAACATGATTCCCTTACTTTGGAGGGATTTCTTCTCTCTTCCTGTTTTGGCAATGGGGCAGTGAGCGAAAGGAAATCTCCCCATCGGGGCTCAGAGGGTAAAAAAACCTGATGGGTGTTATATCAAAATTCTATTTTGACCCTTTTGCTACGTTGTACGGACCTGACAGCGGGGGGTTTGGCTGCAGCTATTAGGAGTGTGTGTGTATATATCTGGCAAACTGACTTCTGGCTGTTAGACGGAAGCCAGATTGATTCTACATGCCCCCGCCATGTATCCCAGACCCTGCTTGCCCATTTGGGGGCCCGGGAGAGAAATCCTATCATCAAAAAATCATCACATGCATCGGAGGCGCCTACGCATGAAAACATTAATTGCAATACATGTTAAATATTGCTGCGCACGCCTGTGAGAGCGCAGTAATTCTGGCAACCGACCTCCTCCGTAATGCTAAACTGATGAACTGTTGGGGGCTTATAAAGTATTGCCTATGGAAAATATAGGGTTTTGTCAAAATGTTTGTTGCCATTTCACGGGCACACGCAAATTTAAGGTTTCCAATGTTGGGTGTCCAAAACTGGGTAATTTGTTTCATTTGTGTACCCTAAAATTAACTTTTAGTATATATTACATTTTTTTTATGAAATGTTGCATTTTCTAGACCTTTTGTGGTAATATCATGTTGCATAAAGAACTGGAACTACCACTATTATATTCGCTAGGGTGTCTGCTTTCAAAAAATATATGATGTTATGGGAGTTTATGCATCTTCAAGCCTAATTTATTTTATTTTTTTAAACGTGTTCCAAAAACCGCTCTGGCAGCGAAAGGGTTAAAGAAAAGGAACAATGATTCTTTGTACCTCGTTTAGACATACCATTTACAAAACTATCCCTACTGATAACATAGGATGGTACCATTTCGGTTTTGTGCTGTTCTTTTCACTTATAGCGAAGTTTCGCCGAAATTCTTTTTTTTTAATTCAACAGCTACAAAAAGTGTAGCTGCTGTCTTTTTTTTTTTTTTTTTTTTTAGACCCCTTTCATACTGAGGCGCTTTGCAGGCGCTATAGCGCTAAAAATAGCACCTACTAAGCGCCTTGAAAGAGCGGCTCCATTCACACTGGAGCGGTGCGCTGGCAGGGCGTCAAAAAAAAGTCCTGCCAGCAGCTTCTTTTGCAGCCGTGAACTCACCGCACCTAAAGCGCCCCTGCCCATTGAAATCAATGGGCAGCGCTGCGGAACCGCCAGAAAAGCACAGACGCCGGGCGCTTTCAGTGTGAAAGCAGCCTAATAATCAGACACTCACCTGTCCCACGGTCCAGCGATGTGGGCGTATGAAGCCCCGCTCCTCTCCACAGCACCGGCATTCTTACTGTGGGGCCCGGCTGTGGCTTCACAGCTGGGCACACACGCGCGCTGCGCATGGCCAGGCAATCTTCTGGGACCTGTGATGCGTCCCAGAAAATTGTAGGGAGGGAGGGGGGAGAGGTGAACTTCCTTCCGGTGCCGTGTAGCCCTGGGAGGAAGTGGGAGCTGGATACCTCCTAAAAAGAGGGTCATTTCAGTAAATTTTTCCTTTTTAAATTTTTATTCACCTGTAACTTTAATCTCAATTGGTGACAACCATGACTGTATGCTCGGCAATTCTTACAGTGCCTTGAAAAAGTATTCATACCCCTTGAAATTTTCCCCATTTTGTCATGTATTTGATTGTGATTTTATGTGATGGACCAACACAAAGTGACACGTATATTTGCATTGGAAGGGAAAAAATAAAAGGTTTTTAATTTTTATTTTTTTACAAATATCTGAAAAGTAGTGCGTGCATTTTATTTAGCCCTCTTTACTCTGATACCCCTAACTAAAATCCAGTGGAACTAATTGCCTTCAGATTGCCTTTTTTTTTGTTTGAAATCTTTGCAATAAAAAAAAAACCTTCTTTCACATTGTCATTATGTGGTATTGTTTGTTTGTAGAATTTTGAGGAAAATAATGAATTTAATCCATTTGAAATAATGCTGTGACATAACAAAAAGTAAAGCGCTGTGAATACTTTCCGGATACACTGTGGATCAAAGCATATTCATGTGTTAGAATGGCCCAGTCAAAGTCCAGATCTAAATCCAATTGAAAATATGTGGCAATTCTTGAAACTTGCTGTTCACAGATGCTCTCTATTCAATCTGAGGTTGAGCTATTTTGCAAAGAAGAATGGGCAAAAATGTCACTCTCTAGATGTGCAAAGCTGGTAGAGACATACCCAAAAAGACTTGCAGCTGTAATTGCAGTGAAAGGTGGTTCTACAAAGTATTGACTCAGGGGGGCTGAATACCAATGCACACCACACTTTTCACATATTTATTAGTAAAAAATTTTGAAAACCATTTATCTGTAGTTCACTGACTGACACAGCTCCTTTACTTTAGACCATCGGGTTGTTACGCCATTTTCAGGAGAGGACTAGGCAGAACATGTTAACATGTACAAAAAAACTGAACTTTCTAGTTCCGCCCAAGGGGCGGTCCCTTCAGTAACAACCTCCCATCCTGCACCGTGCAGCCTCAGTTTTTTTCTGCCTAGTGCAGGAGAAGAACCTAGGAACCCTGCAGGCCCATCGGTCCGCACTGGGTCGGCCATGACATGCCCCTCAGGCTCCAGGGGCGGCCGGTGAGCGTAATGCTCCGGGGCACACATATGACCGGGCTACTGATGTCTGCATCAGTGTGCCGGGCCAGCAGCCACCCCGTACTGATTGAAGAGTGGGTCTGTGATGGAATGTCCCCAGCTCGTCCGGAATGGTAAGTACAGCTCTCCCTGTCTCGGTGGGGCTGAGCAGCTGGGCGTTCCCTGGGAAGTCGATTCGGGGGTCCCTCTTCTCCCTCTCTAATCTCCTCTCTCCCTGTCCCTATCTCCCCCCCCCCATGGGGGATGCTGCATGGGCTGCTGAACGGTGTGTGTGCTACATGAACAGGGGCCCCCTGGGGGGGCTCTCACCTTGGGTGGGGGGCTGCGCTGGGTGGCTGTGCCCTGGGTGACTGTTGTCTCTCCCTTGGGTGTCTGGAGGTCTACTATGCTGATTGCTGTAGCGCGGTCTGCCGCCATTTTCTCTGCCTGTTTTCACTGTTTCTTTCTCTTCATACAGTTGTTTGGCGGCCATCTTTGGTGTGCCCAGGGAGAAGCATGGTCAGGAACCATTTTCTTGTAGTTCGGCGGCCATTTTCCCTGTGATTATGTCCTTTATACTGGACGCTCGGCGGCCATTTTTTTGTAGCCTAGCACATTTTTTTTATGCTCAGCGCTGATCCATGAGGCTCAGAACGGCGCGGTTTCCTCAGACACCTCGGAGCTGACACAGGCACACCTAGCTGGACGGCACAGAACTCGGTCAGGGTGGTGAGTCTTGCGGTGGGGGCCCCTCAGCCTGCAGCAGCTAGGAGGGTGGGACCATTCACTGTCCTAAGTCCCCAACAGGCGGCAGACAGGGTGGGTCAGCATGGCTTCAGAAACTGGTGTTTCTTCCCCCGAAATCCAGGCATTTGCAACCGGTTCGCCTGCAGACAGTGCAGTGCTTCTGGACGGTTTGTCGGCGGTCCTTAACTCGTTCGTTGCCGAGATGGAGGCGGTGCGTGGGCGCAAAGGTGGTAAAAAGCAGCCTCTACCCCCCCCCCATCCTCCGGGGAGAGCTCTGATGCAGACTCAGGCCCCGCTGAGGCTGGTGACCCCTGCTCTGTTTCAGATGACGCTGACCAGGGACTGATCGGACAGTGAGGATGAGTCCCCATCCAGGTCCGCCGCGACAAATCGCTTGTTCTAGCACTTACCACAGTTGTGCGTGATACCCTGAAGATTCAGGATACAGCAGATTCCTCTGCTGAAGTAGTGGTCCCTTTTTGGGTCCCGTAAGCCAGCCCGTACACCTAAAGGTGTTTCTGTATCTGACTTATTTTGATAAGTTCATATACAAGGAATGGGGGCGACCGCAACGGACCTTTTCGGTCCCAAAATATATGGCGGTGCGTTACCCCTTTGAGGAGAGCCTTCTTATGAAATGGTCAGCTCCTCCGGTCATGGACCGCCCTGTATCCAGGTTAAATAAGGTAACCACGATCCCGGGAGAGGGGACTCCTGCCTTTTAAGGACCCCACAGACAGGAAGGCCGAGGCAGTGGCCCGTTCCTTATTTACGGTTGTGGGGTCAGCAATTTGACCAGTACTGGCCTCCGCGCTTGTGTCACAGACACTGACCGAGTGGGAAAAACGATTGCACCGCGATTTGGGGGAACAGGCTTCTCCTGTCTGCGTGGAACTAGCAGACCAGTTGGTGCAAGGCCTTAAGTACGTTTGTGACGCGGCCCTGGATACCCTCCCTCTGTTATCCAGGGCTTCTGTGTCAGCAGTGGTGCTGAGGTGCCTGATTTGGCTAAAATGCTGGTCTGCGGACCAGGCATCTAAA
Organism: Rana muscosa; assembly: GCA_029206835.1. NCBI lineage: Eukaryota > Metazoa > Chordata > Amphibia > Anura > Ranidae > Rana > Rana muscosa. The sequence goes on along the minus strand of CM055122.1, from coordinate 1,098,575,366 downwards.
AAAGCCTTGACGGATCTACCCTTCCCTGGCGAACGGCTCTTTGGAGCCTCGTTTGATGACATCATTAAGGATGCCACCGGTGGGAAAGAGTACCTTACTCCCGCAGACCAGGAAGGCTAAGGAGCCACGCCGTAGGCTAGGGCCCTCCTTTTTTTCCGCTCACAAACAACTTTTTTGTCTCTCCAGGGCTTCGGCTAAACGTCCCCAGCCCAACAGGACGACCTGAGGGACAAAAGCGTCCCTGGAACCGCAAGCCTGCGAACAAAAGTGCTACCGCAAGAAGGTTTGCCCCCGCCCGCCCCACGGGTGAGGGGGGTTGCCTTCGGGAGTTTGCAGCCCGGTGGGCCTCTCGGCTGTCCAACCAATGGGTCTGCAAACTGATTTCCTCTGGCTTTCTGAGTCTTTACCAAGGTATTGGCTCCAGTTATGGCGTTGCTGCGACAACGCGGGATTGCGATCGTAGGCTACCTAGACAATCTCCTCCTGAGAGCATCTTCCGCCTCAGAATTAAAGGAGGATGTGGCGATCACCATGCAGACCCTGCAGGATTTTGGGTGGCCGTTGAAACTAAAGTCGGTGCTCTTACCGACTCAGCATTTGGAGTACCTGGGCTTACTGCTGGACTCCGTGGAAGCGAGAGTGTTTCTCCCTCCGGAAAAGCTACAGACTCTCAGAGCCGCGGTAAACCTGTTGAACCGCAGGTAGTCGTCGCTACGCTTCTGAATGCAAGTCCTGGGGCTCATGGTGGCCTCCTTCGAGGCAGTAGCGTATGCTCAGTTTCACACCAGAGTCTTGCAGAAGGAGATCTTGACAAAATGGGCCAAATCTCCATTATCCCTGGATCGGCGGATTCAGGTGAGCCAGTCGGTCAGGGACTCCCTGCTCTGGTGGCTGAGATCCCCGGCACTTCGGTCCAGAAAGTCGTTCCTACCTCTACATTGGACAGTGATCACTACAGACGCCAGCCTGTCCGGCCGGGGTAGAGTACTGGGAGTACAGTCGTCCCAGGGCCTCTGGTCGGAGGAGGAATCCAAGTTGCCGATCAATGTGCTCGAGCTACGTGCGATCAGGCTATGCCTCTCCACATGGTCAATGAGACTTCGAGGATGTCCGATCAGGATCCAGTCCGACAATGCCACGGCAGTGGCATATGTCAATCATCAAGGAGGAACAAGAAGCTTGGCCGCCGCACGGGAGATCGCTCACATCCTTCAGTGGGCAGAGCGACATGTACCGGCCCTGTCGGCCATTTACATCCCGGGAGTGGAGAACTGGCAGGCAGACTACCTAAGTCACCAGATGCTGGACCCAGGAGAATGGGCGCTGCATCCGGATGTGTTCAGGCTACTGTGCCTGCGATGGGGCACACCAGACATGGATCTCCTGGCTTCCCGTCTCAATCGGAAGGTGCCGAGGTTCGTGTCCAGGACAAGAGATCCTTGGGCAGACGCGTCGGACACGCTGGTGGCTCCGTGGGGTCAGTACCAACTGATCTATGCTTTTCCTCCGCTCAAGCTACTACCACGTCTGCTCTACAGAGTGGAGGCCGAGGGGATTCCAGTAATTCTGATTGCCCCAGATTGGCCTCAGCGTCCCTGGTACGCAGACCTAGTGCGCCTGGTGGCGTCTGCCCCCTGGCGTCTGCCGTTACGAGAGGACCTTTTGTCTCAAGGTCCGATTCTCCATCCTGCTTTACCATCGCTGGGTTTAACGGCATGGCTGTTGAGAGCCAGGTGCTAAGGAACCGGGGCCTATCGGACTTGGTGATTTCAACTATGTTGGACCACCACAGCATCAACACACGAACCCCAGTAAGTAGCATGCACTTGATCTGTGGTTAGTTATAACCCATTCCTGTTCATGCTTCACTATTATTTTTTATTTATCGGCTTATCTTTATTAATTTTGTTTCAGAGAACTGGCTTGCTCCTGATGATTGGCGCTGAAGCCATGAAACGCGTCAAGCTATCTGAAACCGTTTCTGTACAATCAATATTCAGTTTTTACATTATTACTTTTCCTTACCCATTCAGGATCAGAGAGGCCATAGGCCCTGCAGGCATTACTCTCTTCTATGTTTTTACCTCAATGTGCTTTGATGAACTTTGGAATTTTATTTGGATGTACCATGACATAACTTGTGCTACCTGTTTACCGATTGTACACCCCATGACCCAATGATGTTTGGGGAATGAACTTGCCATGCTCAACTGCATTGCAATCATAGTAAATGTATATTCCATGACCAACTGATGTCCATGTAATTAATTTGTATGTGTGCTTAATTGTAATATGCAATAAATTCCAATTGGTTCACCTCATTATGCTTTTGCTTATACTTGCTTCATTTAAAGTCCCGCCCCTCTTCGCTCCTCTCCTATGTTGAGAGCATGGATATCTTCTTCTCGGAAGATATATCATCGTACCTGGAAGGCCTACATCGCTATGTGTGAGGAGAAAGGATGGCGTCCGCGCTCCTATTCCGTATCTAGGGTCTTGCTGTTTCTGCAGCGAGGAGTTGACCAGAAATTGGCTTTAAGCACCATTAAAGGACAAATATCGGCCTTAGCTGTCTTTTTTCAGCGACCCCTGGCGTCTCACTCTCTAGTGAGCACCTTTGTTCAGGGGGTTCGGCATGTAGTTCCTCCGGTGCGTCCACCGTTACCCCCTTGGGATTTGAACCTGGTGTTGTCGGCGCTTCAAAAGCTGCCGTTTGAGAATATCAGAGAGATTCCCTTGTTGACTCTTTCCCAGAAAGTTGTCTGTCTTGTGGCCCTTACTTCGGCCAGGAGGGTTTCGGAACTGGCGACTTTTTGTCTTGCAAGTCACCTTATCTGGTTATCCATAAGAATTTTTCTGCCGAAGGTTGTTTCGGCGTTGCACATCAACGAAGACTATGTATTACCATCTCTGTGCCCTAAACCGACACATCCTAAGGAGGTAGCCCTCCATTCCATGGATGTGGTCCGAGCTTTAAGGGTATATTTGTCTGCCACGGCTCCCTTTCGGAAGTCAGACTCTCTGTTTCGGTAGCTGGTCCGAAAAAAGGCATGGCGGTCTCGTCGGCCACCATTTCCAGGTGGATCAGACAGATTGTGGTTCAGGCCTACGCCTTGAAGGGGCAGGTGCTCCCCTTTCCGGTCACGGCCCATTCCACCAGGGCAATTGGAACCTCCTGGGCTTTCCGACATCAAGCGTCTGTCTCAAGTGTGTAAAGCAGCGACTTGGTCGTCTGTTCATACTTTGTAGAATTTTGTAAAAGTAGATGTCAGTGCATCGGCTGATGCCTGTTTTGGCCGCAAAGTTTTGCAGGGGGCCGTGTAATTTGCAATTGCACTTGATTTTTGTCAAGAACCACAGTTGCTTTTCAGTCAATGCACTGTTGCATTGTTACCACAAGTTCTGAGGCGGTTAGAAAAGGTGGTGTCTCTCCTGTTAGGGAGCACTTCTGTTTTTGTGGGTGAAGTTTTTTTATGCTATTTCCCACCCCTCGTTTTGACGCTGCTTGGGGATGTCCCGATGGTCTAAAGTAAAGGAGCTGTGTCAGTCGGTGAACGCAAGAGAAAATAGGATTTTTGTACTCACCGTAAAATCCTTTTCTCTGTAGTTCACTGACTGACACAGCACCCACCCCTCCTATTTTTTACGTTTTACTGCTTGTTGACCTACTGAGGCTGCAAGGTGCAGGCTGTGGGTTGTTACTGAAGGAACCGCCCCTTGGGCGGAACTAGAAAGTTCTGTTTTTTGTACATGTTAACATGTTCTGCCTAGTCCCCTCTTGAAGGTGGTGTAACAACCCGATGGTCTAAAGTAAAGGAGCTGTGTTGTCAGTCAGTGAACTACAGAGAAAAGGATTTTACGGTGAGTACAAAAATCCTATTTTTCCTTCCACTTCACAATTATGTGCCACTTTTGTGTTGGTCTATCACAAAAAATCTCAATAAAATACATTTATGCTTTTGGTTGTAACATTTCTAGGGGTATGCATACTTATTCAAGGCTCTGCACATACTATCAAAGCTAATAGTATAAGGCAAGTGTTTTAAAATTACTAAGGCTGAGTTCACACAGGCCTATGTGGGAGGTGAAAACAGATCTAGTACAGGAACTACTTGTGGGAATCGGTGCGGCGCCGCACCAATTTGCACGGTGCCATTGCTGGCAATAGCCGCCGATTTAACATGTCAAATCGCAAGCCAAATCGGCCCAATGTCATCGTGGGCTGAAAGCAACATGACTGCTCAGGTCTGTACTAATTGTCAAGGGTGCAGTGCATTTCTTTGTGGTACAGCAGATTTTACTCAGGGTGTCATGTTTGGAAGATGGTCCTGCTTGCCCAAAACTATCATTGAAGCCATGAAGACCGCACGATCACTAGGGGGGGAAAAAAACACCTGAACACCTGCAAAGCAAAATAAAAGCAAAGCTTTTCGGAAATGTGATCTGCTGCAGATCACTTTTCAGAGGGGCAGTTAACTCCACTGGGCCTCTAGGCCTCTGTTAACGAGGCATAGACATATCACTTAGTTTAAAACAAATCTGAGTATTATGCATGTTTTTTTGTCCCTTTACATGGTCCTTTGGTTTGAGAGAACCTTGGAGTTTTTGAAGATATGGGATGAGACTAGCTTGTTGGTTCCTGAACTTGTGGAAGAATTTTACGACACTGCTGTGGTATGTTTTGATACAAAAAACTTTTTTTTTTATTTTTTAAATGGTTTAAAACAGAATTGCTGTACAAGTTAAAAATATGGTTATGAACTATATACGGTTTATTTGCTGTTTTTGAAGTCCTCCGAGTCACTGCACTATATTTTCTTTAACTTCATCAATTTCGTTTTCCTAGCTGTACAACCCCTTATAATAAACCCACATCCTGTTGCCCTGGGACTGGTTATTGTGATCTCTACCTGCTAGTGAGTACTCCTTTGAGAAAGTGTCTCTGAGCGGTACGTGAATCGGGCTGCACACCAACAGAATTATAGTGTGTATGGTAGGGTGTTTCATTTTTCCAAACATGTGATTTTCATACGGCTTTGCTTACGCCCCGAGTCTCAGTGATGTTAAAGATATATATGCCAAATTTCAAGCAGATTGGATAATATTTAGGGGTTGCACACATTGATCACTTTTATCACAAACTAGTGAAATTTCTAACATTGAACTAAGTGTACAAAAGAAGAAAAAATTAATTCATATAAGAATAAACATTACAAAGCTATCGCTGAAATCAATAAGACAGTTATACTGGAAGACCCGTCTCCATCACAAGCACCTAGTGACGAAGAGGCTGAGTTTTCGCCTCCAGCAACGAAAAAATTACGTTCAAGTCCTAGATTAAAACCTCTTGATCAGACACTCACGTCTACTTGGGATTGAGAACAGCTATCTATTCGACAAGCAAGTACTTCATTTATAGCAACTGCAAACAGCCTTGGCCACAATGTTTCAAAAATTTCCATATCTCCAGCTACCGTTTACCGAGCTCGGGCCATCAATAAAAGTAAAATGGCAAAGAAAATCGAAGAGTAACTCTTTCAAAATCCTCCTCATTTGGTCTTGCATTGAGATAGTAAACTGTTGCCGTCAGTTGCCCATGGAAATGTCAAAACTTTGGAAGATAGAGTTGCAGTTCTAGTGACTGGCATAGATTTTGAGCATTTGCTTGGTGTACCTGTTATCCTGAAAGGCACTGGTGAGCAGATGGCTGAAGTAGTTATTCGGGAAGTGGACCGATTTGGGCTACGTGACAATATAATCGGTATATCTTTTGATACTACAGCATCTAATGCAGGACTGATCCAAGGGGCATGTACCAGAATTGAAAGGGAAATCGGACGAACATTGTTGTGGTTGGCTTGCCGTCATCACATCCATGAACTAATATTGAAAGGTTTGAGGATTATTGTGGCATACCAACAAGTAGTCCTGAAATCCAGAAAAAGGAAGTGAAACGGTTAGAGGGTAAAAACATGTTTTTTGAAGGAAAAGACCTGAGCAATTTCATTACTAAAAAAAACAAAGACGTTCTTTGAATTGTTTGGGATCCACGACGTGACAGAATACTGCAGTGATTCTCTAAGAAGCCATGTGAACGTTCTTAAGGTTGTCAATGATAAAGTATAAAGAATCGGTCAAGGATGAACAAAAAAAACTATTCTTGTTGAGGCTAGTCGAGCATCACAGAAAAGTCGTCACCAAGCGAACAAAACAAGGGATTGCATCGTTCAAATTTGATTAATATAACACATGTTTTGCCTATAATATTACCTAATAATCTTGGTGTATAGTTTTAATAGTATTTTAAGTTTGTGATTTTCTAGTTTTCCCAATAAAAGTAATAAACATTGAAAAATCATATTTTTTTGCCTACTTTTACAAAACAGATCAAAGTGTGCAACCTCTAAATATTATCCAATCTTCTTGAAATTTAGCATATATATATATATATATATATATATATATATATATATATATATATATATATATATATATATATATATATATATCTTTTACATCACTGAGACTTGGCGCGTAAGCAAAGTCTGCAAAAATTTTAGTTTATTTTTTGCCTTAGAAAATGAAACACCCTAGTTGTACAATACTGTTGAGCGACACTTCTGAAATCTCCTGAGGAAGCTCTTCTAAACGAAACATGTAGAGTGAGAAGTGGTTGCACATGTTATTCAGATGATATGTCTTTTATGAACAGTTGTATTTTAAAAGAAACCTATCCTAAATAAAATGTTTTATTTTTATAAAACCTAGATGTTTTACTATTGTTGGTACCTTTTTTTTTTTTTTTTTGTTTTTTTTTTTTTTTTGTTCATTCCAAGTTACTGCTTGTTCATTCCAAGTTACTGTTGAGTGGGTGTTTTTGCAGTGATGTGTTGGCTACACCTAATTCCTCCCACAGGAGATAGAGACCAAGGATGCTCTCTCTCCCTCTCTCCCTCTCTCTCCCTCTCTCTCCCTCCCTCTCTCTCCCTCTCTCTCCCTCTCTCTCCCTCCCTCTCTCTCCCTCCCTCTCTCCCTCCCTCTCCCTCTCTCCCTCCCTCTCCCTCTCTCCCTCCCTCTCCCTCTCTCCCTCCCTCTCCCTCTCTCCCTCTCTCCCTCCCTCTCCCTCTCTCCCTCCCTCTCCCCCTGCAGGGCATTTTTTTTATTTTTGAGAGGGTTTACTTCCTCTTAAGGAGATTTTCGAAGGATGTTCCAGTAGCAGAAAGAGGATTTAATTTTTATTTCTCAGCTTTTCCTAATAAAGAAGCCTTGGGGAAATATCAAATGCTTGTATGATTTATGATAATGAAAGGTAAAACAGATCAATTATCTGTTCCTGATCATGCCAGTCCTATTTTTAAGATTTGCTGTTATGCTGGGTGAGAGTGCAGTGGACATTACCCATCAGGAAAACCGTGTTACTGCAGGCCAGAGCTTACTCTGTCCCTCTGACTTCTGTTATGGGCAGAGACCAACGGCTGCTGTTCATTGGCAGAAGCCTTCACATTTTTATCTAGATGCTCTAATCGGGAACATTCTGGACCAACTGGAGTGGTCCCTGTAAGACGAAACAAGTCTTTCCCTTGGTAGACCTTTTCAGCTCCAGGAGAAATGAAAATCTGTAGATCTGTTGCTCAACTCGGTTTTAGCGGAGCACACGGTCGGACTTTTGGCCAACAAACTTCATTTTGAGCAAGTTGGACCAACAATCCGACCGTGTGTTTTTTTTCTTGTTTTCATCGGACAAAAGTTGTGTCTGCAAACGGACAAACTTTTGCCCAACAAAAGTCAGATTAAGCAAAGACCGACCGTGTGTACAGAAAACCATCGGACTTTTGTCCGATGGACAAAACTAATGTTAAAATCAACCAACAATAGCAGAAGTTGACCAAAGGGTGGCAGTAAAGAGCAGAAAAGAGCTGAAAAACCACGTGATGTTGCAAAAAGTTTTGGGAAAGTTTGCAGAAAAGTCTGAGCGTGTGTATGCTATGGGTGTTCCTGACCAACTCCGTTCGGACAAAAAAACACGGAAAAGTCCGATGGAAGTCCGACCGTGTGTACGGGGCTTTAGTTGGACTGTAGATTCCTAGCGTTCCCCTTATTTCATTTGTAATCGGGAAAATTCTTGCAGGAAAAGCCATAGTAGTTCTTTATAACCCCTGTGCGGTTAAACAGAACCTAGTTTACCTCTCTTCTCTTTTGGACGCTTCGATTTCTGAAAGATCTTTGTTCAGGTGCCAGTGCTCAAATTCTAGGTTTACTTCTACTTGAACCAATAGAGGTTGACTAGCACCTCCCACATTAGTGGAGTGCTTGAGTACTACCGGTAACTAGTCTCTCCTGCCTGCAGGTGAGTACATGCTGTGTGTGTCTCTCTGTGTGGGGGTTTTTCCCTGTCTCCCCCTATTTTATTGTCACTCTGTCACCATTGCTGTGCTGTGTGGGGTGCCTGGGGGTCATACTGTCCTGGGGGGGCCCCATGGTGGTCTGCATGTCGCTGGGGCTGTTTTCTGGGAGTTTTAGGGCCTGGGCGCCGTTCGTCGCCATGTTTGTGTTTCCCCATTCACTTTGCGTTGGCGGCCATCTTGTCGTGGATCGCCTGAGCACATTGCGGAGGCCATTTTCTTGAAGCCGTGTGCGTTTTTACATGCGTTTGGCCTCTATTGCTGTTGAGGAACGGCGCAAATCTCCTCACTCTCCCTCACAGCTCACTTGCGCTGGTACAGCGCGGCGCAGGCAGCGGAACCGAGCGGTCCTGGTCCGGGTTGGTGAGTCCCCTGGGCATTCCCCCTACTCGGTCAGCACAGCCTGTGGGTGGACTTTTTTTTTCTGAGGAGTCTGAGAGGGACAATTATGGCGTCTGTGTCACCAGCTTCCTCATGCATGTCAGAGGCAACAGGCAGTGCTCCAGCACCTGCGGTCCCTATGGACCAGTTGTCGGCAGTCCTGGAATAATTTCTTACCAGGATGGAAGCGGTGTGCGAGCGCAAGGGAGCAAAAAAGCGCCCTCTCCCCACATTATCTCCAAAAGGAGTGCTCTGATTCAGATATGGGCCTAGCTGCTGCTGCTCAGGACCCTAGCTCTGAATATTTTGATGGTTTTGAACAGGACATTCCTTGTGAGGAAGACTCGAGTTCTGAGTCTGTAAATGACAGGACGCTTGTTGGTGAACTCATTGATGCTGTGAGGGACACTCTCAAGCTGAATGCTGCGGCTGTGGAACCTCAGGCGGAGGCAGTCTCTTTTTTTGGTTCTTTTAAGGCCGAGCCTTCTAAAAAGGTTTTTCCATATGCACCTTTCTTTGACCAGTTCATTGACCAGGTTTGGGAAAAGCCGCAGAAGACTTTTATGGTCCCGCGGCGTTTGTATATCAGATCCCCCTTTTTGATGTAGCCCTACTTAAAAAGTGGGCTTCTCCCCCAGTGGTCTACCCTCCGGTCGCCTGTTTGAACAAGGCAACCACTCTCCCGATGGAGGGGACTCCTGCATTTAAGGACCCCACTGACAGGAGGTCTGAAGTGGTGAGCAGAGCCATGTTTTGCCTTGTTGGGATCTGCCTTATGGCCTGTTGTAGCGGCGACCCTTGTGTCTCAGACAGTCACGGTATGGGCTAAAATTTTGCACCAGTCTGTGCAGGAGCATAATCTTCCTCCAGACACTATTGCTCTGGCCCACCAAATGGTGCAGGCCTGATATAGGTGTGCGACGCCACTTTGGACGCTGCCCCTTTAATATCCAGGGCCTCCGTTTCTGCAGTGGGGTTGCATCGTCTTATCTGGTTAAAATGCTGGTCTGCGGACCTAGCCTCTAAGAAGCTCCTTACGGATCTGCACTTTAAGGGTGCTAGACTTTTTGGTGCTGCTCTGGATGACATCATCAAGGATGTCACGGGAGGTAAAAGCACTCTTCTTCCTCAGACTATCAAGGGTAAGGAGGCCCGCCGTAAACCGGGTCCTTCCTTTCCAGCAAAAAAGGGGTTTTTTTTCGTCAGAGTCCACGGGTAAGCCCTCCCATGCTGACAACAGTGCGGCTGGTGGACACAAGTGCCCTTGGGTGCGTAAGCCGAACAAAGCGGCTCCCAAGCCCGCCTCCACGTGAAGTCTTGCCCCCGCCTGACTCTGGGGTGGGGGGACAACTTTTCAGGTTCACGGACCGGTGGACCTCCCGGATCTCCGACCGGTGGGTGTGCGAGGTGGCCACCTCAGGATATAGGATAGAGTTCCGTTCCTGGCCCCCAGACAGATTCTTTCCCTCAAATCTCCCTCTCCTTCCTGCCTGTCGGGCAGCCCTCTTAGGGGCTGTACAGGATTTGATTAGGTCCGGAGTGATTGTGCCGGTTCTGTCACAGGAGAGGTTTCAGGGGTTCTACTCAAATCTTTTTGTTGTCCCAAAAAAGGACGGGGTTCGGCCAATCCTGGACCTCAAGGCCCCGAATGCCTTTTGTGAAGGTGCAAAAGTTCCACATGGAATCCATTCGCACGGTGATCGCTACTCTCTATCAAGGGGATTTTCTGGCGGCCTTGGACATCAAGGACGCTTACTTGCATGTTCCGATCTGTGCAAGTCACCATAAGTTTCTGCGCTTTGTGATCGGCGAAGTCCACTATCAATTCGTGGCTCTTCCCTTCGGCCTAGCCTCGGCACCAAGGGTGTTTACCAAGGTGCTTGCTCCGGTTCTAGCTTTGCTGAGACAGCGAGGCATTGCTATCGTGGGCTATCTGGACAATCTTCTTCTAAGAGCAGAAAATGGCTCAGAATTAGAAGAACGTGTGACTTTCGTCAGACAGACCCTCAGGGACTTCGGGTGGCTCCTGAACATTCAGAAGTCGGTCCTGGTCCTGACTCAGTGTTTGGAGTATCTAGGTCTGATCCTGGACTCCTTGGAGGCTAAGGTATTCCTACCTCCGGAGAAGTTACTGACACTTCAGTCTGCAGTGCGGGTCCTGACGTCCCGAAAATGGTTGTCAATCAGTTTTTGCATGAGAGTCCTGGGACTCATGGTGGCCTTGTGCGAGGCCGTTCCGTATGCCCAATCACACACACGGGCATTACAGAAATAGATCCTGTCCACTTGGGACAAATCCCCGTTGTCCTTGGATCTTCAGATCCAGGTGAGTCACCCAGTCAGGGCGTCCCTGGCATGGTGGTTGAGGTCCCCGGCTCTTCGGTCCGGGAAGTTGTTCCTCCCCATCCAGTGGACGGTGATCATGACGGACGCCAGCCTGACGGGCTGGAGTGGGGTCTGGGGAGTCCTGTCAGCTTAAGGGCTTTGGACTCCGGACGAAGCCCGTTTACCGATCAATGTTCTGGAAATACGGGCAAACGGACTGTGCCTCTCCTCGTGGTCAGAGACTACAGGGTCGCTCCCTCAGGATCCAGTCGGACAACGCTACGGCGGTGGCGTATGTCAACCATCAAGGGGGGACTCGGAGCTCCGCTGCGGCTTCAGAGGTCGCCCGCATCCTAAGGTGGGCCGAAAGAAGCGTGCCGGCTCTGTCGGCCATCTACATTCCAGGCGTAGACAATTGGCAGGCGGACTATCTGAGTCGCCAGATGCTGGACCAGGGAGAGTGGTCCTTGCAACCGGAGGTTTTTAAAATTCTGTGCCGGCGGTGGGGCACGCCGGATGTGGACCTGATGGCCTCTCGACTCAATCGCAAGGTGTCGAGGTTTGTGGCCAGGTCCAGGGATCCTTGGGCAGATGCCTCAGATGCGTTGGTGGCCCCATGGGGTCATTATCACCTGATATGTTTATCCTCCGCTGCAGCTGCTTCCTCGCCTGCTGCGCAGGGTGGAGTCTGAGGGGATTCCGGTGATCCTCATTGCTCCGGATTGGCCTCGGCGTCATTGGTACGCCGATCTGGTACGTCTCGTCGCGGATGTTCCTTGGCGGTTGCCAATGAGGGAGGACCTTCTGTCTCAAGGTCCTATATTTCATCCTGCTTTATAGTCTCTGGCTTTAACAGCATGGCTATTGAAAGCCAGGTGCTTAGAGACCGAGGTCTCTCGGATTCGGTCATTTCGACCATGTTAAGGGCACAAAAGTCTTCCTCCAGAAAGATAGAGATATATATCTCTCTATATCTCTCTCTATCTCTCTATATCTCTCTATATCTCTCTATATATCTCTCTATATCTCTCTATATCTCTCTCTATCTCTCTCTCTCTCTCTCTCTCTCTCATATATATATATATATATATATATATATATATATATATATATATATATATATAATCTCTCACCGTACCTGGAAAGCTTGCATCGCTATGTGCGAAGAGCTGGACTGACGTCCACGGACGTATTCCGTCCCCAGAATCCTGCGGTTTTTGCAGCGTGGCGTGACCCAAAAGCTTGCTTTGAGTACCATTTAAGGGTGAGATTTCGGCCTTGGCCGTCTTCTTTCAGCGACCGCTAGCGGGTCATTCCTTGGTTAGCACCTTTTGTGCAGGGGGTTTGCCATGTGCTCCCTCCTGTTAAACCTCCTCTCCCTCCTTGGGATCTGAATTTGGTGCTCTCGGTTCTCCAGGAACCTCCCTTTGAAAATATCACAGATATTCCCCTCTTGACCTTGTCTCAGAAGGTGGCCTTCTTAGTGGCCATTACTTCTGTTAGACGGGTGTCTGAGTTGGCGGCCTTGTCCTGCAAGTCACCCTATTTGGTCATCCATAAGGATAAGGCGGTGTTGCGTCCGCGACCTTCTTTTTTGCCAAAGGTGGTCTCGGCCTTTCACCTAAATGAGGACATTGTCCTCCCGTCCTTGTGTCCTCACCCATCGCATCCCAGAGTTTGCGCTTCACACATTGGATGTGGTACGTGCCTTGGTTGCTACTGCTTCTGTTCGGAAGTCTGACTCTGTTTGTGTCTGTCTCTGGTCCAAAACAGGGCCAAGCGGTTTCGGCTGCCACCATTTCTAGGTGGATCAGACAGACCGTTATACAGGCCTATGCCCTCAAGGGGCGGGCGTCTCCCGTTCCGGTTACGGCGCATTCCACCAGGGCAATTGGTGCTTCCTGGGCTTTCCGACATCAAGCGTCGATTGCACAAATGTGCAAGGCGGCGACCTGGTCGTCCGTTCATACCTTTTCTAAGTTCTATAAGGGTGATGTGGCTGCATCTTCGGATGCTTCCTTCGGCCGCAAGGTGTTGCAGGCCGCTGTTTAATGTTGCAACTCCTCCGTTGAGGAGCTCTGCCTTGTTTGGAGTGAAGTTTTTGGTTTTCCAGTTATACTGCTCCCATCCCTCTTGACGCTGCTTTGGGACATCCCACGGGTAAAGTGTAAGAGATTTTTGTACTCACCGTAAATGGCGGTCCCTCCGGACATAACACTCCTACCTGCAGCTAGCAGCCTGTTTTTTTCTGCCTAGCAGAAGAAGTCGTGGCTCTCTCAGAAGCCAGTCTCCTGGAAGATTTTTACTTTTCAATTTTATTCTTTTGGGAATTGTATTGTATTTTATTTTTTAGACCTTCAATCAACTGTCGGCTGGGCAACAGGTTGGGTACACTGGTATCCTCGTAGTCTTCCCTGTCCGACCATCGAGCGTGCTGATCCTTGCCTTGTGTGCGTGAGACTCAGTTCACGACATACCCCATGACTCCAGGGGTGGCCGGGTTGCTTTTATGCTCCCACGGTCCTCACAAGATTGAACAGTACCTGTCTGTATCTTTCGCGGTGGACCCGGCCGACAGCTACTCAGTACTACTCTGTGATAGGTCTGTCTGAAACAAGCCAGTGGGTCCCTCTGGGACGGTTAAGTAGTCTCTCCTGCTGCAGGTGAGTACATGCTGGCTGTGTTTCTTTATCTGGGGGGTTTCCCCCTGTCTCCCCCCTGTTATGCTGCTCTCTGCACCCTGTACTGGTGCTGTACTGTGTGGGGGTGCTTGGGGGTCACTCTGGCCTGGTGGGGGGCGCTCATGTCTGTTTTTAATGGTCTCTGGGAGAGGAGCAGTGTTCTGGTGTGTGAATGTGGGGACTTATTGCGTGCGCCTTTTTAGCTCTGTGTTCTGAGTTTGAATAACGCGCTCGGCGGCCATCTTGCCGTGGTTCAATGGCGCTGTTATACATGCCGGCGGCCATTTTCTTGAAGCCGCAGCACTTTCACTTTCGGCCTCTAGCGGCGCTGCTGCGGCGCGAATCTCCTCAGTCTCCTCACAGGATCCCTGCACACTCTCCTCAGGCTTCACTTGCGCTGCTGTGCGCTTTATACAGCGGAACTGAGTGGTCCTTAAGGGTTGATGAGTCCTCCGGGTATCTCCTCCTCAGCCTCAGCGTAGCCAGTGGGTGCACTGTATTATTCACTGTTGGTGTCTTAAGGTCTCAGAGGGTGGCAGTATGGAGTCTGGTTCACCTGCTTCTCCACACTTGTCAGAGGCAACTGGCAGTGCTCCTGCACCTGCGGTCCCTATGGACCAGTTGTCGGCAGTCCTGGAATCATTCCTTGTCAGAATGGAAGCAGTGTGCGAGCGCAAGGGAAGCTGTAAAGGGCCCCCTCTCCACACATTCTCCTGTAGGGGAGTGCTCTGTCTCAGATATGGGCCTAGCTACTGCTGCTCAGGACCCTAGCTCTGAGGATTTTGATGTTTTTGGACCGGACATTCCTTGTGAGGAAGACCCCAGTTCTGAACCAGTAACTGACAGGGTGCTTGTAAGTGAACTCATTGATGCTGTGAGGGACACTCTCAAGCTGAATGTTGAGGCTGAGGAACCTGGGTGGAAGCTGTCTCCTTTGGTTCCTTTAAAGCTGTTTCTTCAAAAAAGGTTTTTCCATATGTGCCTTTTTTTGATACATTCATTGACCAAGTCTAGGATAAGCCGCAGAAGACTTTGACGGTCCCGCGGCGCATAGCCTTAAGGTACCCCTTTGAGGAGGACCTGGTTAAGAAGAGGGCTCTCCCCCCTCAGTGGTAGACCCCCCAGTCGTCCGTTTGAATAAGGCTACCACGCTCCCAATGGAAGGGACTCCTGCATTTAAGGATCCCAGTGACAGGAGGTCAGAAGTGGTGAGTAGAACTATGTTTACCTTATTGGGGTATGCCTTATGCCCTATAGTGGCGGCGACACTTGTGTCTCAGACACTCACAGGATGGGCAAAGATTTTGCACCAGACGGTACAGGAGCATAATCTCCCCCCTGAGACCATTGCCCTGGCTCACCAACTTGCGCAGGGTTTAGTCTATGTGTGCGATGTCACTTTGGATGCGGCCCCTTTAATATCCGGGGCCTCTATCTCTGCTGTGGTGCTGCGTCGCCTTATCTGGCTGAAATGCTGGTCGGCTGACCTAGCTTACCAAAAGCTCCTGGCTGACTTGTCCTTTTAAGGGCGGTAGACTGTTTGGGGCGGCCCTGGATGGAATTATTAAGGATGTCACAGGGGGCAAGAGCACCTTCCTTCCTCAGTCTATTAGGGGAAAGGAGCCCCACCACAGGCCGGGCCCTTCCTTTCCGGCAAAAAAATATTTTTTTTCGTCAGTCAGATTCCTCGGGTAAGCCCGCCCAGACTGAAAAGAGTGCGGCTGGTGGACAAAGGCGTCCCTGGGTGCGTAAGCCTACCAAGCAAGCTCCTAAGCCCACCACCGCATGAAGTCTTGCCCCTGCCCGACTCTGGGGTGGGGGGGAACGTCTTTGCAGGTTCACGGTGCGGTGGACCTCCCAGGTCTCTGACCGGTGGGTTTGCGAGGTGGTCACCTCGGGATACAGGATAGAGTTCTGCTCGTGGCTCCCAAACAGGTTCTTTCCCTCTTACCTCCCTCTCCTTCCTGCCTGCTGGGCGGCCCTCTTGGGGGCCGTACAGGATTTGCTCAGGTGCGGGGTAATTGTGCCAGTTCCGTCACAATTGAGGTTTCAGGTGTTTTACTCGAACCTGTTTGTTCCGAAGAAGGACGGGGTCTGGCCAGTCCTGGACCTCAAGGCCCTGAATGCCTATGTGAAGGTACTAAAATTCCGGATGGAATCCATTCGCACGGTGATTGCGACACTTCACCAAGGGGATTTTTTGGCGTCCTTGGATATCAAGGACGCTTACTTGCACGTTACAATCTGCGCAAGTCACCAGAGGTTTCTGCGCTTTGCCATAGGCGAAGTCCACTATCAGTTTGTGCCTCTTCCCTTCGGCCTAGCATCGGCACCACAGGTTTTCACCCAAGTGCTTGCCCCGGTTCTGGCTTTGCTGAGACAGCAAGAATTGTTATCATGGGCTATCTGGACGATCTCCTTCTAAGACAGAAAATGGCTCAGAATTGGAGGAGACTGTGACAATAGTCAGTCAGACCCTCCGGGACTTCGGGTGGCTTCTGAACATGCAGAAGTCGGTTCTAGTCCCGACTCAACGATTGAAGTATCTGGGTCTGATCCTGGACACTTCAGCAGCGAAGGTGTTTCTACCCTCAGCTAAGTTACTGACACTTCAGTCGGCAGTGCGGTTTCTGACGTCCCGAAAATGGTCGTCAATCTGTTTCTGCATGAGAGTCCTGGGACTTATGGTGGCCTCCTTCGAGGCGGTTCCGTATGCCCAAGCACACACTCGGGCATTGCAGAAGGGAATTCTGTCTGTTTGGGACATGTCCCCATTGTCATTGGATCTTTAGATCCAGGTGAGTCACTCTGTCAAGGCGTCCCTGACGTGGTGGCTGAGATCCCCGGCTCTTCGGGCCGGGAAGTCGTTCCTCCCCATACAGTGGATGGTGGTCAAGACGGACGGCAGCCTGACGGGATGGGGAGGAGTTTGGGGAGTCCGGTCAGCTCAAGGGCTCTGGACTCCAGACGAATCTCGTCTACCAATCAACATCCTGGAATTGCGGGCGATCAGACTGTCTCTCTCCGCGTGGTCGAAGAGGCTACAGGGCCGCTCGATCAGAATTCAGTCGGACAACGCCACGGCCGTGGCGTATGTCAACCATCAGGGGGGGCACTCGGAGCTCGGCTGCGGCATCTGAGGTCGCCCACATCCTAAGGTGGGCGGAAAGAAGCGTGCCGGCCCTGTTGGTCGTCTACATTCTGGGCGTAGAAAACTGGCAGGTGGACTATCTGAGTCGCCAGTCCCTGAACTAGGGGGAGTGGTCCTTGCATCCGGAGGTGTTTCAACTCCTTTGTCGGCGGTGGGGCACACCGGATGTGGACTTGATGGCATCTCGACTCAATCGCAAGGTGTCAAGGTTTGTGGCCAGGTCCAGGGACCCCTGGGCGGATGCCTCGGACGCGTTGGTGGCCCCGTGGGGTCAGTATCGCTTAATGTATGCTTACCCTCCGCTGCAGTTGATTCCTCGTCTGCTGCGCAGGGTGGCGGCTGAGGGCATTCCGGTGATCCTCATTGCCCCGGATTGGCCTCGGCGTCACTGGTACGCCGATCTGGTACGTCTCATCGTGGACATCCCTTGGCGACTGCCCTTGAGGGAGGACCTTCTGTGTCAAGGTCCTATCTTTCATCCTGCTTTACAGTCTCTGGCTTTAACGGCATGGCTATTGAGAGCCAGGTACTGAAGGACCGAGGCCTGTCGGATTTGGTAATTTCAACCATGCTTAGGGCACGGAAGTCTTCTAGAAAGATCTATCACCGTACCTGGAGAGCTTACATCGCTATGTGCGAAGAGCTAGTCTGGCGTCCACGGATGTACTCTGTCCCCAGATTCCTGCGGTTCTTGCAGCGTGGTGTGGCCCAAAGGCTGGCTTTGAAGACAATTAATGGTCAGATTTCGGCCTCGGCCGTTTTCTTTCAACGACCCCTAGCAGGTCATTCCTTAGTTAGCACTTTTGTGCAGGGGGTTCGCCATGTGGTTCCACCTGCCAAGCCTCCGCTCCCTCCTTGGGATCTGAACTTGGTGCTCTTGGTTCTTCAGGAACCTCCCATTGAAAATATCAGAGATATTCCTCTTTTAACTTTGTCTCAGAAGGTGGCTTTCTTAGTGGCCATCATTTCTGTTAGACGGGTGTCTGAGTTGGCGGCTCTGTCATGCAAGTCGCCTTACCTGGTCCTCCATAAGGATAAGGCGGTGTTGCGACCGTCTTTCCTTCCTAAGGTGGTTTCGGCTTTTCACCTTAATGAGGACATTGTCCTTCCGTCCTTGTGCCCTCACCCATCGCATCCTAGAGAGTTTGCGCTTCACAATTTGGATGTGGTGCGTGCCTTACGGGTATACCTGGCGGCTACTGCTTCTATTTGGAAGTCTGACTCACTGTTTGTGTCTGTCTCTGGCCTGAAACAGGGCCAAGCGGTGTCGTCTGCCACCATTTCTAGGTGGATCAGACAGACTGTTATACAGGCCTATGCCATTAAGGGGCGGGCGCCTCCCTTCCCGGTTACGGCTCATTCCACCAGGGCAATTGGTGCTTCCTGGGATTTCCGACATCAAGCGTCGGTTGCACAAGTGTGCAAGGCGGCGACCTGGTCGTCCGTTCATACTTTTTCAAAATTCTATAAGGTTGATGTGGCTGCATCTTCGGATGCTTCCTTCGGCCGCAAAGTGTTGCATGCCGCTGTTTAATTTTGCAAGTCCTCCGTTGAGGAGCTCTGCTGGTTTTGGAGTGAAGTTTTGGTTGTTCCTTTACTAATTGCTCCCACCCTTTTCTTATACTGCTTTGGGACGTCCTACACGTAAACAGCATGAAAGCTGTGTCAGTCCATGGACGATAAGAGAAAATAGTATTTTTGTACTCACCGTAAAATCCGTTTCTCTGACGTCCATAGACTGACACAGCACCCACCCTTCTTTTAAGGTTTGTACTGCTTTTTTTACAAACTGAGGCTGCTAGCTGCAGATAGGAGGTTATGTCCGGAGGGACCGCCCCCCTGGGCGGGGCTGTTCAGCTCTGGTTTTGTTTTAGAATGTTTCTAACATTCTGCCTAGATCTTCTCCTGCAAGCAGGGACATATACCCACACGTAAACAGTATGAGAGCTGTGTCAGTCCATGGACGTCAGAGAAACAGATTTTACGGTGAGTACAAAAATCTTATTTTTTCTATTTATTTTGGTGTCTGCGTCTCTTTATGATGATTTTTGTTAATTTTTCCTGTCCAGACCAAGTGAAAGGGAATATTAGGTGTTGTGCAGTCAATTCTTGAAAAACACCAGTAACACAAACTTCATATTTCAGCAGTCTGCTACAAGTGAGCCTGTGATTTTATGATTCTAGCTAACGATTATTCCACTGGCCACTTTTATCATTGCTCTAAAATAACTTTGGTGCAGAAAATATTGTACATATACGTTTTGGCAACTTGAAGTCATAAATTGTTTCTTAGTTATATCTCTTTTTTTTGTGATAGGTCATTTGCAGAAGTAACAGCAAAGATGGTGAGTATTTTTGCCTACTGCAATATTTTTTGCTCTTAGCGTTAAAATTGGAATATTTATTTAAGTATTTATTTTTTATTTCCTAATTGTTTACCCATGGGAATATATCACAACAAATTTGACATGCATCATTTTCCTGGATGTCTAAATTTAGGTCCCTTATCTTTTTTATCTACCTGTACATGGAGGCTGGTCTGCTTGAAAACGTTCAAGATTTTTTATATTTGAGCTTGACCAACTTGGCAGTATCTGCCGTGCTTTTTTGCTGTCTTTTTGAAGATGCTATTTTCAAGTACAAAGAATCCAGACATTTTAAGATTTTTATTTTTTAATTTTTTATTTTTTAGCATTTATTAGTAAATGGGGCACCAATCAGGACATTGTCAGGTTCTGAAGTCCATTTTAACCATTCAGAAAACCTTAGATTGAGACTGCACATTTAGTGCTCTGTTATGTTTTTTTGAGTATATTTCCACTGCTAACAAATGATAAGGTGGTTCTCTAACTTGTTACAAATGTTAGCTAGAAAATCTGATAACTTGTGTTTGCCTATGGTATATGCAATTTTCTTTTTTTTTTTTTTGTTTTTGTCTTTTTTTTTTTTATTATACAGGATTTATATAGCGCCAACAGTTTGCGCAGCGCTTTACAGACACAGTACAATTGCAATACAATTCAATACATGAGGATCAGAGGGCCCTGCTCATTAGACCTTACAATCCAGGAATCGCTCATTGCTGCTAAATGTAAATAGATGTATATGCAGTCTAAGTAGAATGATTCAATTCAAGAAATCTGACCCTACACAGACGACGAGGTCCAAATGATTTTATTAAGCAAGCAAGTCCTGTTGTTGGTGAAATATGTTGGGCGTGTGTCTGGAGGTGGGAGGTTTACAGAGTGTGCTGGAACCTATTTGCTTGCCTATTTTCTAAAACCATTCAGACTTTTAAGATGTTATCGGTCTGCAGCCAGCTTTCTTGGATTGAAGCACATTGTGGAGCGAGGATGGGCTCCTGGGCTTTGGCACCCAGATGGTCCACAGTATCAAGTTGTAGGGATATGCTGTGATCACCTAATTCCAGGCAGAATAATGCCGTAGAACTATAATTAAAATATTAATTATTTTATTTTGTATTAGGTGTAAAGCAGTTACAGGATTCCTTTTTGTTTCATCTTGGATATATAATAGCAGAAAAGTGGCCTGCGTTTCATATTCAGTTGGAGGTGAGCCATGTTCAAATATTTCACTTTGTGTATTAATCTGACCAATCAATAAGTTTTGTTAATTTTTTATGTTTCCAAAAACAACTGTGAAAAAGGCAATAAAGACTTTTAACCACATTCTGGATCATATTTCACGGGAAGATAAGAAGTCGCTTCAATCCTCTGAAGAGATGAGCACTCTGCTGTAAGTGATATATGTGGACTTTAACAGCCAATCAGCAATTTTTTTTTTTTGTGAACCAGTTACAAGAAACTTTGGTTGCTAGACTTTACTACTAGCTTATCAAAGAAGTCAAAATCTTCTTAGTAATGTATATTTCTTAATCGCTAAATAATGCTGTTGCCTTCAGCTGTTTGTGAAAGTGCTCTGCTTTTTCCAATTGGAAATGATAATGTAAAGCTACTCTTCTCAGTAGACACCTCATTGAAAAGCACAACTATATGCAGTATAAAGCTAGACGTATTTCATAGAGTAGAATCCTGTGTGCAAATCTTTTGTAAATTGACGTTTACCCTCAAAATGCTGCAAAATACTAGGCATTTGGAAAACTCAGCTGATCCATACAACAGTCTTTAACAAATTAGGAAGCAGTGCGTGTTAAAGTTAACAAGTAATGCACAATAGTAATATAACATACTGAATGTTCTACATTAGGAATTTGAACTTTATATTATCGATTTATAAATGTGAGATGGCAAAGCGATGTCTTTATAAGGGCTCATTTACACTTTCTTCGGCTTCAACAAGGCTTTGTTAAAGCTCTCTGGACGTCAGTCAAAGCTCCTGTCACTAAAAAAACAGTTGGCTTACAGTCCTGTTTACACCTTATTTTGCTGTGCTTCAGCTTTGCTTCAAAAATTATACCCCATGTAGCTTCAGTAGTGCTTCAAAGCCTCCATAGAAGTCTATGGCAAAGCTCGCATCGAAGCCCCACTGAAGCCCCACCAAAGCCTCATGGAAGCACCAAGCAAAAGCAGGCGTAAATAGGACTGTAAGCTAACTTTTTTTTTTTTTTTTTTTTTTTTTTTTTTTTTTTTTTTTTTTTTTTTTTGTGACGGCTTTGACTGGTGTTCAGAGAGCTTTAACAAAGCGTGTCCGAAGCCATGTTTTGAAGCAAGTGTAAACAAGCCCTAAAGCATCTTTATCTGGTCATTGTAGTTCAGCTTTTCTCACAAGCTATTTGTAACTCTGATTAACTGCAGTAATGAAAAGTCAAGACAAGCCAAGTTCAGGATTAGACATATCTTCCGTGATTGTGAATAGGTAGATGGGGAAAAGGGAGGAGATCACCAGAATATGGAAAAGAGAAAGCATTTGGAAAACTGCTCATTGCCACTGTACCTTCCAGAAAACAAATTATGAAAGTCAACCATAACAAAGAACAGTTTTATTTATTTTAAATAATTTAATATGCAAATTTTTTATTTTTTCAGGAAAATCATGGCAGGAAAATTGTTTGAAGTTGGGGGTATGCCGTTTGCATTTTTACTAAAAATGTTGGTGTATTCTATATGGATTGTTACTCACAGGCATAGATGTTGTACAATACAGTATTACTGTTGTATAAATAGTGCACTATACAGTAAGGCCCCTTTCACACGGGCGGACCGTATGTCCGTTTTTCACCCATCCGTTTTCGGATGAAAAACGGACATACATGTATCCCTATGGGACAGCGGATGTCAGCGGATGAACATCCGCTGACACCCGATCTCACCCGTGTCCGCTACGCTCCGTTTTTCAGGATAGAAAAATTTCTATTTTTCTATCCGTCTGCAGAGCGGATCGGATGAACACGGACAGACGGTCCGTGTTCATCCGATCCCCCATAGGGGAGAGCGGAGATCTGACAGGGCGGTCCCTGCACAGTGTGCGGGGACCGCCCAGTCATCAGCCGGCTCAGCGGGGATCAACGGAGCGATCCCCGCTGAGCAAGCGGAGGTTCACGGGGCAGATCATGACTGATCCGTCCCGTGTGAAAGAAGCCTTAGTGTACATACAATAGGCCAAAAATTTTCTTTCATTAGTAGGTGGCTTCCAGTGTAAAAAATAATGGACTCTGGATCTTTGAATTTAGTATCAGGATAATAACTCTCTAACCAGTGGCCATCGCTATTGTAGCTCATCCCTTTGAACCCATCTGCATGTAATAGCAGTTATTTTTAATGGCAACCTATTTAAGAGAAATAAGATGCTGCAGTGCTGATCCAATGCCTTTAGTACTTTTGAGTCAGTCAGGACATCAACTGGTGCATGCTTGTTTCAAGGCATTGACATTGAGTACTACATTTATATGAATAACACGAGAGCAAGGCAATATTTTAGGTTAAGCAAAGTAATAGCTAGCAACCACTTAGATCATATTCTATCTAGCATAAGTAGGCTCACATGGGCAGGACAGTTCAAAGAACAATATGGTACAAAGTTTCCCAGTACATTTACCAGCTAGTCAGCAGAAAATCAAAATTTTAACTTTCAATTATTTGCATTCAAAAGAGGTTTTTGTTACATAAGTTTGCAAATCTATCTAATGCTGCACTGCAGCTTCATGGCATCTCTGAAAGGTGTAGTCCCCAACTCCAGGCTTTTACTGTAGGTTGGCAATGGCAGCTTACAGCACAGGTTTCCTTTAGGCAGCCTTGTCTGGTTATTATTATACAGAATTTATATAGCACCAACTGTTTGCACAGCGCTTTACAACATGGGGGAAGACAGTACAATTACAATACAATTCAATACAGGAGGAATCAGAGGGCCCTGCTCGTTATAGCTTACAATCTTCCCTAATTTTTATCGACATCCCTTTTACATGTATACCAATGTTTTTTTGTTTTTTTTCTATTAATGCTGTAGACTACGATGGTCAGGTTGCCATTTCTGAAGCCTTGTGTAGAATGACGCCTAGAAAAATGAGGGAGAATCTTGTTCGTCACTGGTTTGATGACCTCTTTTTTGCAAATGCTTTTCTTGATATAAATGACAAGGACTTTGAAACGGTAGGTGTCATAAGGTTTTTATATACCAGAAACTGCAGTAACCCAGAGCAGCTAGGTAGATATCCCTATTGCTGTGGGTCTGTGCAGGTCATTACACTTGGCAAATTCATTTTCTAATGTCATACATATCAACTTTAATGAATAAAGTAAGATAAAATATAAAATTCCAACACCTTTTAAAAGCAATGACAGAGTACCAAAACTTAGAGTAGTAAGCTTCTATGTGTGGAAATGTATTTTGTTCTGTAAAAATGCTAGATGACCTGTATCACTTGAATATTTTTTTATGTATATTTGTACTTGCAGTAATGGTTTACAAATCTTATGCACAACAAATCTAACTCCTGAATAAATCAATTGACTTGATGGGCAGTAAATATAATTTAATAAGTTTGGTAAAAAAATAAATAAAAACATTTCATAAATGGTATGACTGCAAAGTTGCCCACCATATTGACTTACTGTCTGGCTGTGTTCTCACTCTGAGCTACAACCAATTGAAACCATGCATCATGCCCAAAACTCCTGGAGTAGCTGACATATTAAAATGGAAGGGTCCGCTCTTTTTTTTTTTTCTTTTTCCCAAGCATGACCCTCAGAAGAGCTGACCCTGCCATTGAACATTTTCACATTCCATTCACCTATGATGATAGCTGACATAAGCCAACGCCACTCACCTTGCTAAGGCCAATTCCAAATATTCTCCGAGCAGAAATGTACCTGGTCTTTTCACTTGTCTGCCTCTTTTTCTGACTAGCAGTGACTCATCAATGAAAACGTTTTCGTCATAATTTTTGTCAGCGGTATTTTTACAGTGACGAAAACTATGGCAAAATCAATTCTATTTTGGTTAACGACCGAAAACTAAACGAAAATGTGAAGCAGGGACGTTTACCCTCAGAACTTCCGGTTTCCACAGAGGCTGCCTGCGGAAGGTTAGACTATCAATGGCTGTTATCTGCAGCCTGAAGGGGGATGTTGTATTCGGAAGGCCAGGGGCTTGGCTGTGTAGTTAACCCTTTCTCACACTGCCACACACTCACACTTCATAATGACTAAATCTGTGTCTGTAGTGCATGTTCAAACCTTAATACCATAAATGATAACCTATTAGATTTCTCTTTTGTTCATTGACAGACACAGCACGAGTCTTGACCTTAGGGTTATATCCCTTCTATCAGGAGAGGACTAGGCAGAATCATGTTAAAAACATAAAACTTGCACAGTACCGCCCAGGGGGCGGTCCTACTGGCTATAACCCCTCACACTGCATCCAGCAGCTCAGTTTGTTTCTGCCTAGCATAGGAGAAGGACCTGGCTCCTGGTTGGGACCATTTGGTCCTGGAGATTTTTTGCTTTTTTCTACTTTTTTGATCAGCTGTTCCATCTGTTTCGGCAGGATGGAACAGCTGAGCATTCCTGGGAAGGTCGACTTTTCCTTTCTTCTCTCCCTGTCCTTTCCCTCCTCCCCATGCATCTGTGGTGGCTGGACCTGCTGTGTACCTGACCGGGGGTCCTCTGGGGGGGGGGCTCCGAGTCCTGGCTGGGGGCTGCGCTGGTGTTAGGGGTCCGCTCTCCACAGTGGAGGGGTTCTTGGTCTGTCCATGTGGGATGCCTCCGCGTGGAGGATCAGCGTGTTCGCGGCCATTTGCTTTACCTCAGGACGGTCGGCGGCCATTTTGTCAGAGCCTGGCGGCCATTTTCTTGTAGCCCGCGCTTGTTTTTGCTGAGGCGGCCATTTTCTTGTAGTCCCAGCTTAGTTTTGGCCTCTAGCGCTGGGAATATTCTTTCTGAACGACGCGAACAGCATAGAACACCTCAGACACAGGAGAACACCTCAGACACAGGAAAGAGCGGACAGCAGCGCTGTGCAGTACCTGGGTGGTGAGTCCTCTGGGGGGCCCCTCAGTCTGTGGCAGCTAAGAGGGTGGACCTTTTGTGTACCTTGCCTTTGGTCCCTAACAGGTGTCAGGTGAGTGTGGGTCAGCATGGCGTCAGAAGCTTGCGCTTCTTCCCCAGACATCCCTGTGGTGGCAACCGGTGCCCCTGCACCTGCGGTGCCTATGGACGCTTTGTCGGCGGTCCTGGAGTCCTTTGTTGCCAGGGTGGAAGCGGTATGCGGGCGCAAGGGGGGTAAAAAATGCCCCCTCCCCCACCATCTTCTGGGGAAAGCTCTAATTCAGGCTCGGACCTTGCCGTGGCACACGGCCCCTGTTCTGACGTGTCAGAGGATGCGGACCAGGACCATTCGGACAGTGAGGATGACTCCACGTCCGGGTTTAGCGCAGGAAAGGGCACTTATCAGTAGATGCCCCTGCCGTATCCTCCAGTTTTAGGGTCTCCCACACTTATCACCGCAGTGCGGGAGACCCTAAAACTGGAGGATACGGCGGGGGCATCTACTGAGGTGTTGGTCCCTTTTGGGTCCCACAAGCCGGCCCGCACTGCTAAGGTGTTTCCCTACCCAACTTATTTTGATAAGTTTATATAAAAAGAATGGGAACGGCTGCAGTGGGCCTTTTCGGTCCCAAAACACACGGCGGTCCGTTACCCCTTTTGAGGAGAGTTTCCTGAAAAAATGGACATCTCCCCTGATTGTGGACCCGCCCCCCCCCCCCCGGTATCCAGGTTAAACAAGGTAACCACGATTCCGGTGGAGGGGACCCCTGCTTTTAAGGACCCTGCAGACAGGAGGGCCGAGGCGGTGGCCCGGTCCATGTTCACGGTAGTGGGGTCAGCATTGCTGCCAGTGTTGGCCACGGCACTGGTGTCACAGACACTTGCCAAATGGGCAAAATTGTTGCACCACAAGTTGGAAAAGCAACAGGCTTCCCCGGTCTGCGTGGAACTGGCTGACCAGTTGGTGTATGGCCTTAAGTATGTCTGCGATGCGGCCATAGATACAGCTCCCTTGCTTTCCAGAGCCTCAGTATCTGCTGTGGTGCTATGTCGCCTGATTTGGCTAAAATGCTGGTCCGCAGACCAGACATCCAAGAAGGCTCTGGCGGATTTGCCCTTCCAGGGAGAGAGGCTATTTGGAGCCTCGCTGGAGGAAATTATTAAAAATGTCACTGGGGGTAAGAGCACTCTGCTCCCACAATCCCGAAAACGTAAGGAGCCACCCCGTAGGCCAGGGCCCTCCTTTTCCGCTCAGCATTTGATTTGTCCGCCTGGGCCCACAGGTAAGTGTTCCCAGGCCGACAAGGTGCCCGCTGAGGGACAAAAGCGCCCCTGGTTTCACAAGCCAAACAAGCCTGAAAACAAATCTGCAACAGCATGAAGGTTTGCCCCCCCCCGACTCTCAGGTGGGGGGTCACCTTCGCGAGTTTGCAGCTCGGTGGACCTCCCTGCTTTCCGACCAAGTGGGTTTGCGAAGTGGTTTCCTCAGGGTACAAGATAGTTTCTTTCTTGTCCGCCAAACAGATTTTTTCCCTCCCAACCTTCATCTTCCGGCTCGTCTGGTCGCCTTGTTCGGGGCAGTGCAGGACCTGCTGATGTGCGGGGTGATAGTACCTGTGCCGTTGCCGGAAAGGTTTCAGGGGTTCTACTCCAATCTGTAGTCACAAAAAAGGACGGGGTCCGTCCAATCCTGGATCTCAAGGCCCTCAACTGCTTTGTAAAAGTACCAAGGTTCAGGATGGAATCAGTTCGCTCTGTGGTCGATGCACTCCATCAGGGGGATTTTCTGGCATCCTTGGACATAAAGGACGCATACTTGCATGTCCCCATATGCATCAGGCATCAGAGGTTTCTGCGGTTTGCAGTCGGAGATGAGCACTACCAATTTGTAGCTCTACCTTTTGGCCTGGCGTCGGCACCAAAAGTTTTCACCAAGGTGCTTGCCCCGATTCTGGCTTTGCTGAGGCAGCGAGGGATCGCTATCGTGGGCTAACTGGACGACGACCTTCTGAGAGCAGCTTCCGCCTTAGAATTAAAGGAGGATGTGGCGATCGCCAGTCAGACTCTTCGGGTGTTTGGTTGGGTACTGAACCTCCAGAAGTCGGTATATAGAAATATGAAGGTATTGGGACTTTTAAGGTGCAACAACTACACAATATTCAATATAAAAAATATAATTTTATTACAAAAAAATATATGAAAATTCATATGTACAAATATACATGAACCATCAAAATAAACATAGAGTTTCCAAAGTGCATACAGACAAAATTCTCTACATGTTTCGCCATTTTGTAGGCTTCCTCAGGAGTTTGTCATGCAAATACTGGAAACAAAGAAAGAAAAAAAGGGATTTTTATAACAGCTTACCTGTAAAATCCTTTTCTTGGAGTACATCACGGGACACAGAGCGACTTAGTCATTACTAATGGGTTATATAGATTACCTTCAGGTGCTGGCACTGGCCACTTCCAAACCGGAAGTACCCTCCCCTATATAAGCCCCTCCCATCCGGGAGCACCTCAGTTTTGTAGCAAAGCAATAAGTGTCCCAAAAAGAGGGGTGGGAGCTCTGTGTCCCGTGATGTACTCCAAGAAAAGGATTTTACAGGTAAGCTGTTATAAAAATCCCTTTTTCTTTTTCGTACATCACGGGACACAGAGCGACTTAGTCATTACTAATGGGACGTCCCAAAGCAATGCCAAATGAGGGGAGGGATACATGAGCTGGGCGCCATCAGGCATGAGGCTCTTTTGCGGCCTGCAACACACTGCGCCCAAAGGCGACATCCTCCTGACTTCTGACGTCTACCTGGTAGAATCTAGTAAACGTGTGTACTAAGGACCATGTTGCGGCCTTACAGACTTGAGCCAGGGAGGCTTGGTGATGCACTGCCCATGAAGTTCCAACTGCTCTTGTGGAGTGCGCCCTAACTTTGAACGGAGGCGGTCTCCTTTTCAAGCCATAGGCTTGTATTATGACCTGTCGAATCCACTTGGCTAAAGTAGATTTTTGATGCTGCCTGACCCTTTCTGGGGCCTTCCGGCAGAACAAACAAAGTATCCGTTCTACGAATCTGAGCAGTGGCTTTAAGATAAGCTTTAACTGCTCTTACTACATCCAAAGAATGCAATAACTTTTCCTCTACCGAACTAGGTTTGGGGAAAAAGGAAGGAAGAACCACATCTTGGTTCAAATTGAACCTCAATACCACCTTAGGAAGAAGGCTGGATGAGGACGTAATACTACTCTGTCCTTATGGATAACCAGATATGGCTCCTTACAGGACAAGGCGGCTAATTCCGATACTCTTTTAGCCGAACAAATGGCTACTAAGAAAATCAATTTCCTGGTGAAAAGAACCAAGGAAATGTGCCGCAATGGTTCAAATGGTTGTTTCTGTAGAACCGACAGAACCAGGTTTAAGTCCCATGGACATATGGGAATACTAACCGGAGAGCTAATACGCATCACTCCTTGTATGAAAGCTTTGACTAATGAATGCAAAGCCAAGGGCCTTTGAAAAAAATATTGACAAGGCCGTCTGACCCTTGATAGTACTCAAGGCAAGCTTCCTATGTACAGCCCACTGTAGGAAGTCCAGAATCCTACCTATTACGTACTTACGTGGATGCCATTTCCTGGCCTCACACCACGTGATGTACGCCTTCTAGATCCTATAATAGATCTGCCTGGATACCGGCTTCCTGGCATTGATCATGGTAGATACCACAGGATTAGAGAGCCCTCTCTTTTTTAGAATGTGGGCTTCAATAGCCAGGCCGTCAAACCTAGGGCTGGTAAGGAAGGGTAGTATATCGGTCCTTGCGAAAGCAGGTCCGGACGATGTAGGAGGGTCCAAGGACTTCCCACTGACATTTTTACAATCTCCGCGTACCATGCCCTTCGGGGCCACGCTGGAGCCACCAGAATCACTGGTTTCTTTTCTACCCTGATTCTGCGGATTAATCGCGGTGGGAATGCATATATCAGCTTGAACTGATCCCAAGGGAACACTAGGGCATCCGAACCGCAAGCTAGGGGATCCTTTGTGCGAGACACAAATCTGTCCACCTTTGCATTGAATCTGGATGCTAGCAGATCTACATCCGGTGTTCCCCACCGCTGGCATATTGCCTGTAAAACCTCGGGGTGAAGAGACCATTCCCCGGGCATAATTGCTGGCGACTTAAAAAGTCCGCTCTCCAATTTTCCACTCCTGGGATGAAAACCGCGGATATGGCTGTGACATACCTTTCTGCCCATTCCAGGATGCAATTCGCTTCCCTCTGGGCTGCACGACCCTTGGAGTTTGGATGTCCATGCTACTAGGGCATACCGGGCTGCTCGTATCTCTAAGAGATTGGTGGGCAGGGCCTTCTCTGCTTCTGACCACTTGCCCTGGAGAGACCATTGCTCCAGTACTGCCCCCCAGCCTATGAGGCTGGCATCTGTAGTGACCACCTTCCAAGAAACCGGACTAAAGGGTTTCCCTTTTTCCAGATTCTGGTACCAACCACCAATGGAGGCTCTTGCGAACGGAAGGGGACAGGGACATTGGTAAGTCTAAAGCCTGCACTTTTTTGTTCCAGGCTGACAGTATGGCCCTCTGCAAGTTCCTTGAATGGAATTGACCGTAGGGTACTGCTTCGAATGAAGCCACCATTTTTCCCAGCAGCCTTATACACAGGCGTATGGATGGTTTTTCTTTTTTGTACCCACTAAGTGGGTCAAATCTTTCAAAGACGACACCTTCTCCGAAGGTAAGAAAATCTTTCTCTGATTTGAATCCAGTCTTAGCCCCCAAGTATTCCAGGCTTTTGACTGGTTTTAGGGCTGACTTGTCTCGGTTGATAATGCAACCGTGAGATTCCAGATACTTGATTATCTTGTGAACGACCACTTCTAGTTTTTTTCACTGAGTGGTCTATCAGCAACAAGTCGTCTAGATATGCCATTATCGTTAAACCTTGTGTTCCTAGTTTGGCCAATCGTAGGGCCAGGATTTTTGTGAACACTCGTGGTGCTGTGGCCAGACCGAAAGGTAAGGCTCTGAACTGAAAATGGCGCCCTTCTACTGCAAGGCGTAGAAATTTCTGGTGGGCCGGACAGATGGGAATATGCAAATAAGCATCCCTTATGTCGATCGAGGCTAACCATTCCTGCCCTTGTAGGGCGGTGGCCACCGATCGGATCGACTCCATCCGAAAAAGTCCTGATATGTAGGAACTTGTTTAGTCCTTTTATATTTAATATGGGCCTCATGTCCCCATTTGGTTTGGGGACTGTGACAAGGTTCGAGTAAAACCCGAACCCGTTTTCTTCCAAGGGAACCTTCATGATTACCCTTGGGGCAATAGTTGCTCTAGTGCCAGAAGGAGGGATCCACTCTTCTGGGGATCGCTTGGCACGTTTGACCTTATAAAATGGGCAGGAGGAATGTCTTAACTCCAGCCTGTATCCCAGACTTACTGCGGAGATCAGCCATCTCTGATGGTGTCCCGCCAGGTCTCTGTGAACAACTGAAGTCTTCCCCTCACCCGATTGAGTGGGGGCAACCCTTCATGACTTAGGGGGAGGTTTTGTACCTCTCTTGACCCAGGGTTTCTTGTTACCCTGTGATTGTCCCTGATTTCTGCCCCCTGGATTTGACCGCGGAGGCCGTCGGAACTGTTTCACAGCCGATGTGCCAGGGACTGGAGAAGTAGGCCTCTTAAAAGAATGACTTCTACCCTTGTTCTTAACCGGCAAGAGTGTACTTTTACCGGCAGAAGTTTTCTGGATATATTTGTCCAGATCATCTCCAGATAAGCGTTCTCCATGAAATGGGAAGCTAATCAGCAATTTCTTACAGGGAGCTTCAGCAGACCAGTTTTTTGAGCCATAGAAGCCTACGCATATGTCTACAGACAGCGTAAAGCGGGATGCCTGTTGGATTGCATCCTTTATGGCGTCCACCGCAACACAAGGCTCTAGGTAGGTCAGCTAGGGCAAGAGCCTGCTGATCTGGTAAGTCCCTTAAGACTTGTTTCAACTGATCTTTCATTGCTTGGCAGACTCCAATCGCTGCTACTGCAGGTTGTGTCACCATGCTTGCTGTAGAGAAAGCAGATTTTAGTAAAGACTCCAATTTTTTATCTATTGGGTCCTTGAACATTGGAACATTATCTACTGGACATGTCAGTGATTTATTTACACAAGAGATGGCTGTGTCCACTGTAGGGACCCTCCATTTTTTTTTTTTTTTTTTTTAATGAACTTATCCTCCATGGGATAGATCACTGGAAATCTCTTGGGGGGAGTAAATATTTTACAGGATGCTCCCAATCCTGGTAAATAAACCCTTCCAATAAAGGGTGGATTGGGAAGGAACAGACAGTCTGGAGAGCTTTCAGCGACCCCAGCGAGGAGACAGTAGTGGTTGATGGTTCCGCCAGAGGCATTTAAAATGCTGCTCGGACCATGTTAGTCAGAGACTGAACCCATAATCTTTCAGCCTGAGATGCTGAGAAAGGTTCTTCCACTGTTGATTCCTCTATAACTTTATCAACCTCACCTGATCCCCTTCAGGTAGGTCGATCTCTGGGACTGTTCCTCCACTAACAGGCACTCTGCAGGAGGAGACGGAGATCGGACGTGCTTTTCCTGTGACAGGGAAGCAGCGATCAATGCTGTTAATCTCTCTTCCAATCCTCCCAGAGTTGAGGATAAAACCTCCTCTGTTATATATACAGGAGCAGGTGGACTGGGGACAGCCGCAGTACCAGGTACTCCTGCGGGGTTCCTACGGCTACTGACCTCTGAAATTTCAGGGGAGATTGGCGCAGTACAGCATGCCCAAAATCCTCAGAGCCCGACGGAGACCCCTTTCGCTTCTTGGAAGATCTATTTCCAGAGCGTCTGGACGACATATCCTATAAGCACAAAGCTGAGGTATTCCCGTCGTCATACACCAATTTTGCTGGTAATAGTCTAACACAGTTGCTGCTATATACCAGCTGGTGTCCACTAAAGTGCCTTTCTATGGGGATGCCTGCATCAACCGCCTCTGTGTGCCACTGTTTGTTGCTAGCTCTGTTTGCATCCAGCTGACACTTGTACTGTGTCTTTATACAAGCTGGGACGCCTGCACATGCGCAGAAGCGCCGTGGCGCGCATCGAGCGTCATCCACCCGCCCCTTTTTTTTCATAGGAGGCGCGTGCACGCGCCCGCGCCCATTTCGAAAATCAAACAGGGACTAGGAGCCAGGGCCCTTTTTGCCGGAGGGCCTGTGCGGTGGGTGAGCGCAGCAACAGGGCAGAGGAAGTGGATTCCCACAGAGAAACTTACCAACTGCCTGGATCTTTTGACTTGAGAAAACCAAAGATCCACATGACAAGAAAAATGGACCACAGCGGCCTCTAGTGGTTTAACACAGGTACCGCAGTCCTTTTTTTTTTTCTTGACTACTATTAAAATTTTACATTTTCAGTAGTTACAGGCATACACAGATATTAGCGGGAATACCGTTAGGTAACAGACAGACAAATTAGGCTTGGGGGTCCCCCAATAGAACCAAGTTCCTGGGGGCCCCCACTTACCTGATCCCCGCCGCAGGACTTTGTTTGGTCCACAGAAGCCCAAACTTCACCTATCACGGCAGGCATTGTAATTAAACCTTCAGGGACCGGGTTCCCAAGGATTCCACTCCCCTGGACCTGTATAGCACCCTGCACAGACAACATCTTGGTCGTGGGTATGACCAGAGCTCTGGATCCCAGGGTCCAGCCCTCCTAAGAGAGGCATTACAGGCAAAACCTTGCTCTTCTGCTGCAAGGCCCGGGTACCGACCGTTTAGCTATGAAGCTTTTTTGGTGGGATCCGGAACAGCTTACTAAGGCCCAAAAGAACCTGTACGCAAGCCCAGTGAAAACACATGTTACTCTTTGGCCAACACCTTAGACACTGGCAAAAAACTGAGGTGCTCCCGGATGGGAGGGGCTTATATAGGGGAGGGTACTTCCGGTTTGGAAGTGGCCAGTGCCAGCACCTGAAGGTAATCTATATAACCCATTAGTAATGAGTAAGTCGCTCTGTGTCCCGTGATGTACGAAAAAGAAATAATAAATACATAATATTTACTCAAATTTCAAACTCAAAATTACAAAACAGAATATTATTAAGAAAAAAAGGATAACTGAAAACCATAACCAGCCCAATGGTTGCTCAAAAGTTCATCTCAAAATTAGATCTATTTATTCAAGGTATATGACCTTATTAGTATCAGTTGTAAGTACATTACCTGTAAATTTTGATGGTACAATCTAAAATGAAGAATGACCAGATAGCCAATGAGCTATCCCACACGGGGGCGCCCGTAAGGAGGGGATCATATGGTGTATCATAGAGGGGGAGAAATACTGGCACAAATAACCACCCGGATATTACTAGCACAGGAACAGAGGGCCATCTGGGGGAAATTACAAAGAAAAATCGAATGAAGTCAAATAACAATCTATGTATAAGAGTAAAGGCGTCTCCATCTAGTTATACGCCACATACCCCATCAGTATTACCAGGTTCTCTGGTGAACATCAGAAAGTAAGAAAAATTATTGAAAAATTCTGGCCTTTGCTAGCAACAGATGAGATTATCTCCAAATATATTAAGCCATTTCCCCAAATTACCTATAGAAAATCTAGGTCTTTAAAAGATCAACTAGTTCATAGCCATCTCCAAATCAAGAGGGTTGAGAGTAGAAAGGGTTCGGCCCCATGTGGTCATTGTGAATTTTGCAGGTTTATATATGATTCTACTGAAATAGTTCTCCCTAATGGAGTTACGTATAGACCAAATTTCTTTAGCAATTGCCAGTCAATTGGCGTTATTTATTTGATGATCTGTGATTGTAAGGCCTTTTATGTTGGTAAAACGAAGAGGCCTTTCTTTCACAGAATGAGAGACCATGTATCTCTCATTCAAAAGAAAAAAATGGAGACTCCTATTAGTAGACATAGTGGTCTTTTCCACTCCTTCGATCTGTCAAAGATTAAATTCTTTGCTTTAGAATACATACCTCTTAATGAAAGAGGTGGGGATGTGGACAAAAATCTCCTACAACGAGAAACCAGATGGATACATACCTTGAGAGCTACTATGTATCCCGGGTTAAATGAGTCCATCAGTTTCAAACCCTTTTTGTAGGATAAAAATAGTTATGCTGTATATGTAGACTCTGTTTAAAACAAATAAAATTTTGTTTTGTTATTTTATGTTTGTTTATTAAATTTGTCTTTATGTACAGGTGACTGAATGTACCATTTCTATATTCCATAGGGGCTCTCTTTAATTATTGATAAATCTACATTATATGTAATTGATTTCAATGGAGTTTACCACATTTTTTAGGGTGGCGTTTCCCTTTTCTTTTTTGGGGGGGATTTGGTGATCATATGGGCGCCCTGGGCGTTTCTCTTTGTTCTCCTTAGGGAGACAATCTGAGCGCCATCTGACAAAGCCCACCGGATATCCTGGCCCCATTTTTCTAACATCCAATGTGCCATTTCTGCCGTGATTTTAAAGGGAAGTCTGCCCTTTTCTATACTTTAGGCATGTTTTCCCCTTCCGGATCCGTCTTATGGTGCGTCCAGCTCGTCAGGATGTTTTCTCCTGATGAGCGGGGTGGCGCTTCCGGCGGACGTCTCCGGTTTTTCAGTGGTGGAATTATCACTTCCGGGTCGGATCTGACGATGGGCGGATGTCGGAACTGACGTGCCCGCTCCGTCCATTGATTTGGCGCCATTGTGCGTCCAATGGGAAGGGGGAGGGGGGGTATATAGTCCGGATCGCAGCCTTGCAAATCAGTAGCATGACCAACATTCTGGGGAGAAGACGTTCTTAGATATCAGTCAAAGGTAAATTACTTAGGCACTAGATCTCTTTATGGGCAACATTGGTTTTTATCCTGTTGTCTGGTTTACTTGGTCTTTAATCTAAAATGGTTTTTATATTTTATATATTTTTTCAGTAAACTGATTGATCGGTTTTGTAAAACAAGTTTTTCGGCAGAGATGCCCTAATGTGGACACACTTTATCCAATTGGATTAACCAGGTATATATCAGCTAGCAAGTATATGGCTAAAAAATTAAAATTCTGATTACCAACTAGAGGGGATTATTATATATTTATAGTAATTTCCACTAATTCTTTTTCCTTTAGAGTGGACACTGATTGGGGTACTTTGGAGATACTGCCCCTTTTTTGCCTATTCTAATATTTTTTACTATCAACAGCCATAAACAGGTAAATACTGATGGGGTATGTGCCGTATAACTAGATGGAGACGCCTTTACTCTTATACATAGATTGTTATTTGACTTCATTCGATTTTTCTTTGTAATTTCCCCCAGATGGCCCTCTGTTCCTGTGCTAGTAATATCCGGGTGGTTATTTGTGCCAGTATTTCTCCCCCTCTATGATACACCATATGATCCCCTCCTTACGGGCGCCCCCGTGTGGGATAGCTCATTGGCTATCTGGTCATTCTTCATTTTAGATTGTACCATCAAAATTTACAGGTAATGTACTTACAACTGATACTAATAAGGTCATATACCTTGAATAAATAGATCTAATTTTGAGATGAACTTTTGAGCAACCATTGGGCTGGTTATGGTTTTCAGTTATCCTTTTTTTCTTAATAATATTCTGTTTTGTAATTTTGAGTTTGAAATTTGAGTAAATATTATGTATTTATTATTTTTCTTTCTTTGTTTCCAGTATTTGCATGACAAACTCCTGAGGAAGCCTACAAAATGGCGAAACATGTAGAGAATTTTGTCTGTATGCACTTTGGAAACTCTATTATGTTTTTATTTTGATGGTTCATGTATATTTGTACATATGAATTTTCATATATTTTTTTGTAATAAAATTATATTTTTTATATTGAATATTGTGTAGTTGTTGCACCTTAAAAGTCCCAATACCTTCATATTTCTATATAGCTTCTTAATGAAGGGATGTGGTGCCTATGAGATACAGGTGACAGGTATTATTTTCAATTTCTCCAGAAGTCGGTGTTGGTGCCGACTCAGCGCCTGGAATACCTGGGCTTGATTCTGGACTCCTCAGAATTTTTTTTTTTTCCTTTCAGACAAGTTGCAGACTTTTCAGGCTGCGGTGAAGCTATTGGCATCATGCAGGTGGTCATCTCTGCGCTTTTGCATACGAGTCCTGGGTCTCATGGTAGCCACCTTCGAGGCGGTACCGTATGCTCCATTCCACACTCGAGTCTTGCAAAAGGAGATCCTGTCAAAATGGGACAAATCTCTGTTGTCCCTGGATTGTCAAATCCGGGTGAGCTGGCTAGTCAGGGATTCCCTGATCTGGTGGCTGAGGTCTCCAGCCCTTCAGTCCGGGAAGTCGTTCCTTCCTTTTCACTGGACGGTGATCACGACGGACGCCATCCTGACCGGTTGGGGGGGGGGGGGCGTACAGTCGACACAGGAAGAATCCCGCCTGCCGATCAATGTGCTGGAACTTCGGGCGATCAGGTGGTGCCTCTCCACATGGTCACAGAGGCTGCAGGGACGCCCAGTCAGGATCCAGTCGGACAACGCCACAGCGGTGGCGTACATCCACCATCAAGGAGGAACAAGAAGCTTGGCTGCAGCATTGGAGGTCGCTCACATCCTGCGATGGGCGGAGCGTGCTGGCTCTATCGGTCGTATACATTCCGGGCGTAGAAAACTGGCAAGCGGACTACCTAAGTCGTCAGATGCTGGACCAAGGAGAATGGTCGCTACACCCGGATGTGTTTCGACTCCTTTGCCTGAGATGGGGCACACCAGACGTGGGTCTCCTGGCTTCTCGACTCAATCGGAAGGTTTTGAGGTTTGTGGCCAGATCCAAAGATCCTTGGGTGGAAGCGGCAGACGCGTTGGTTTCTCCGTGGGGACAGTATCGGCTAATTTATGCCTTTCCCCCTGCTAAAAATTCTTCCTCGTCTGCTTCGCAGAGTAGCGACCGAGGGGATTCCGATGATTCTAATTGCCTCAGATTGGCCTCGGCGTCCCTGGTACGCCGACTTAGTACGACTGGTGGCAGATGTTCCTTGGCGATTGCCGATGCGAGAGGACCTTCTGTCGCAAGGTCCTATACTTCATCCTGCTTTACAGTCGCTGGCTTTAACGGCATAGCTGTTTGAAAGTCAGGTGCTAAGGGACCGAGGCCTGTCGGATTCAGTAATTTCCACCATGCTGAGGGCACGGAAGTTATCTTCGCAGAAGATTTATCATCGCACGTGGAAGGCCTACATCTCTATGTGTGAGGAGATGGGGTGGCGTCCACGTACATATTCGGTTTCCAGGATCCTGCTGTTTTTACAGCGTGGAGTGGATCAAAAACTTGCCTTAAGCACCATTAAGGGGCAGATATCAGCCTTGGCTGTCTTCTTCTTTCAACGAGACTTGGCGGCTCATTCACTGGTGAGTACGTTTGTGCAAGGGGTTTCAACATGTGGCCCCTCCGGTTCGACCACCACGGCCTTCGTGGGATTTGAATCTGGTGCTCTCTGTACTTCAGAAACCACCGTTTGAGAACATTAGAGAGATTCCCCTATTGACACTCTCTCAGAAAGTAGCCTTTCTGGTGGCTATTGCATCAGTCAGGAGGGTTTCCGAGTTGGCGGCCTTGTCTTGCAAGTTTTCCTACTTGATCCTCCACAAGGATAAGGCGGTGCTACGACCGCAGCCTTCGTTTCTTTCTAAGGTTGTTTCGGCTTTTCATCTCAATGACGACATTGTGCTTCCATCCTTGTGTCCTCGGCTGGCGCACCCCAAAGAGGTTGCTTTGCATTCCTTAGACGTGGTCCGAGCTCTGCGGGTGTATCTGTCTGCTACGGCTCAGTTTCGGAGGTCAGACTCACGGTTTGTGTCGGTGGTTGGTCCAAAGAAGGGCCTGGCGGCCTCGTCGGCCACCATTTTTTTGGTGGATCAGACAGATCGTGATACATGCTTGAAAGGGTGGGCGCCTCCCTTTCCTGTCACGGCGCATTCAAGCAGGGCAATAGGTGCCTCTTGGGCTTTCCGACATCAAGCGTCTGTTTCCCAGGTGTGTAAGGCGGCGACCTGGTCGTCCGTTCACACTTTCACCAAGTTTTACCAGGTTGATGTAAATGCATCTGCGGATGCTTGCTTCGGCCGCAGGCGGCTGTTTAAGGTTGCAACTCCTCCGTTGAGGAGCTCTGGTTGTTTTGGGTGGAAGTTTGTTTGCTAGCTGTTCCCACCCCTCGTTTTTTTTTTTTTTTTTTACGCTGCTTGGGGACCTCCCTAAGGTCAAGACTCGTGCTGTGTCCGTCAATGAACGAAAGAGAAAATAGGATTTTTGTACTCACCGTAAAATCCCTTTCTCTGAAGTTCATTGACGGACACAGCACCCACCCCTCCTTTTTTATGTTTGTACTGCTTTTTGACGAACTGTTCTGCTGGATGCAGTGTGAGGGGTTATAGCCAGTAGGACCACCCCCTGGGCGGTACTGTGCAAGTTTGATGTTTTTAACATGATTCTGCCTAGTCCTCTCCTGAT
Source organism: Rana muscosa (assembly GCA_029206835.1). Lineage (NCBI taxonomy): Eukaryota > Metazoa > Chordata > Amphibia > Anura > Ranidae > Rana > Rana muscosa. The sequence continues at coordinate 1,098,536,389 of CM055122.1, read as the reverse complement.
AGGCATATAACCCTAAGGTCAATACTCGTGCTGTGTCCGTCAATTAACTTCAGAGAAAAGGATTTTACGGTGAGTACAAAAATCCTATTTTTTCACTCCAGGAGTATATAAGGAGTTTGGAAATTGTAGAGAAATGCTTAAATAATGCATTACAATGTAACTAAACCCATTAGATTTTAGTTGACTAAAACAATTTTTAAATATGACTAAAACTAAAACACTTGCAGAAGACTAAAATGGGACTAAAACTAAAATTCCATTTTTAGTACTAAGACTAAAACTAAATCGAAATGTGCTACTACAATTAACACTGCTCACTAGTTGGCTACCTGACCAGCCGGTGAAATCCATTTGAACTGTGCAAGTGCTTCTTAACCACTTAACGACCGCCCACCGCCGATTTACGTCGGCAGAATGGCACCGACAGGCAGAATCGCGTAGATCTACGTGATCGCCTTTGTGCAGTTGGGGGGTCCATCCGGACCCCCCTTCACTGCAGTGAGCGGCCGTTAAGTGTTCGGGAGCGATCAGGCATGAGGGGGCGGCCGCTCGATTCCGCCCCCCCCCCTCGCGATCGCTCCCGGCGAATGAAATTGCTTCCTCCTGCCTGAAATGTAAACACAGGCTGGAGGAAGTGATGTCATCTCCCTCGCCGCGGTCTTTTCGTTCCCGGCGCCGAGGAAAGAAGAAGCAGGTTAGTGCACCAACAGTCCACTGACACGTAGGTACACATAGGCACACAAATCACCCCCCAGTCACCCCCAGATCACCCCCCAGGTCACCCCAAAGCCCCCAATCACAGTGTCACTGATTGCAGTGATCATTTTATTTTACTGATCACTGCATTTAGTGTCATCTGTGATTGTAAAAAGTTGCAGGGCAGTTAGGATTAGGCCCCTTTAGGTCCAGGGTAGCCCCCTAACCCCCCCCATATAAAGGTTTAACCCCTTGATCACCCCCCAGGTAACCCTTTCACCCCCTAACTTCAGCGCCACTAAGCGATTGTTTTTCCGATCGCTGTATTCGTGTCGCTGGTGTTTTTTTTTTAGGTTCGCCGCAGGTTTTTATTAGTGTCAGGTACCCCCATATATTATTTTAACCCCCTGATTGCCCCTAGAGTTAACCCTTTCACCAGTGATCGCCGTATAAGCGTCACTGGTGTCACTGGTTAGCCAGTAAGTTATTTAGTTATTTAGGTTACCCGTCAGGTTTTTATATAGTGTCAGGTACCCCCATATTTAACCTAATAAAGGTTTTAACCCCCTGATTGCCCCTAGTTAACCCTTTCACCAGTGATCACCATATAAAGGTTACGGGTGACGCTGGTTGATTAGTTTGCTTTTTATAGCATCAGGGCACCCGCCGTATATAACCCAATAAAGGTTTAACCCCCCTGATCGCCCGGCGGGTGAGATCAATTAGGTTTTAGCGGCAGAGAGGGTCTGCGTCGCCCCAGGCAGTGTTAGGTTAGTGCCAGTAACGCTAACACCCACGCGCAAAGCATACACCCCCCTTAGTGGTATAGTATCTGATCAGATCTATACTAGCATCCCCAGCGGTTTAGGGTTCCCAAAAACGCAGTGTTAGCGGGATCAGCCCAGATACCTGCTAGCGCCTGCGTTTAGCCCCTCCGCCCAGCCCAGCCCAGCCCACCCAAGTGCAGTATCGATCGATCACTGTCACTTACCAAACACAACACACATAACTGCAGCGTTCGCAGAGACAGAACTGATCCCTGCGATCGCTAACAGTTTTTTTGTAGCGTTTGATATATTTGCTGACGACAGTCAGGTGCTTTTTTTCCTGTGAATCTTACTAGTGTACCCCTAAATTTAGAGCCCAAAATGGCAAGACGAAGGTACACTAGTAAAGAGGCCTACGAGATTCTGAGCATGACAGATAGTGAAGAGGAGGTCACGTATCTGTCAGATTCAGGCTCAGAATATCTTCCCGTAGAAGACAGTGACGTCAGCGGCCCCACGTCAGATAGCTCTGACAACGAAGTTGAGGTCCCTGCTAAGGTCAGGTGTACCCGATCCCGATCTTCTGAGGTTGTTGAGGAGCAAGAACCGCAGGTCTCTCGTATCATGGAGCAGAGTAGTACTAGCGCCGCTATTCCTTCTGGTGAACTGGCAAGCACCAGCGGCCTAGTACAGCCTGGACGTACATCCAGCACTGCAGTAACACTTGGTGACGTGGCGAGTCCCATAAGTGCAGTTCAAGCTGGCGAGGTGGCAAGCACAAGTAGTGTCCCGCTGCCACCAAGAAGACAAAGGCAGGCCCGTCGTGCCCATACTGCCCTTCCTGCAGAATTCGCCTATCCTGATTGGGTCCCCACCACTTCTGCAGAACCCGTACTTCCCCCATTCACTGCCCAACCCGGTATTCAGGTGGAAACAGCTGATTTTATTCCAATTGATTTTTATTCGCTGTTTTTCACGGAAGATCTCTATAGATCTATTGTGGACCAGAGTAATTTATATGCTGGTCAATTTATCGCCGCTAACCCCCAGTTGCCTAAAATTGCCAGAAATTGGAAACCAATTACGGTTTCCGAATTTAAGACCTTTCTGGGCCTTTCCCTCAACATGGGCACACATAAATTTCCGTCATTGCGTGCTTATTGGTCCACGCACCCAATTGACCACATGCCCGTGTTCTCTGCCTCCATGTCCAGGGCACGATACGAGCAGATTTTGCGGTTCATGCACTTCAACGACAATGAACTTTGTCGTCCACGTGGGGACCCTGAATACGACCGGCTCTATAAAATTCGGCCCCTCATAAACCACTTCAACGAACGTTTTGCAGCCTTGTTTACTCCTGATCAAGTTGTCTGCGTTTGATGAGTCCCTGATTAAATTTTCTGGCCGCTTGTCTTTCAAGCAGTACCTTCCCAGCAAGCGTGCCAGATACGGGGTCAAGCTCTACAAGTTCTGTGACAGGGCAACAGGCTATGTAGTGAACTTTACGGTTTATGAGGGAAAAGATAGTCAGATTGAGTCGGTTAACTGCCCGGATTACATAGGGAGCGCTGGCAAGATAGTGTGGAACTTGGTGTCACCCTTATTCGGAAAGGGGTACCACTTGTATGTGGACAATTATTACACGAGCGTGCCACTGTTTAGTCACTTGTTTGATCATCAGATTGGAGCATGTGGCACCGTGCGACCTAATCGCCGGGGCTTTCCCCAGCGGCTTGTAGATGCCCGTCTTAGGCTGGGGGAGAGAGCCTGCTTGAAGTGTAATAACTTGCTCGCTATGAAGTGGAGGGACAATAAGAATGTTTTCCTTCTTACCTCCCTTCATGCAGACACGACAGTCCAAATTCGTACGGCGACTGGTGTTGTGGAGAAACCCCTCTGTGTCCACGAATATAACCAAAATATGGGAGGGGTGGACCTCAACGACCAGTTGATGGCGCCGTATCTAATTGACCGTAAGGCGAGACGCTGGTACAAAAAAGTGTCTCTATCATTATTCCAATTGGCTTTGCTGAACGCTCATGTGCTATACAGAGCTTCAGGCGGGACGTTATCTCTTCTAAAATTCCAGAATGAGATAGTCACAGAACTCCTGTATCCAGGCGGTTCTGCACCTCACCATCCCCTACCAAATGCAGTAAGCCGGCTGCATGAGAGGCATTATTCGTATGTCCTCCCGAGTACCCCTACCCAAAGCCACCCCCAAAAAAGATGTCGTGTCTGTAGCAAGCGCGGATTTAGGCGTGACACCCGTAGTTTTTGTCCACTCTGTCCTGACAAGCCTGGTCTTTGCCAAGGTGAATGTTTTGAACGCTACCACTCAAAAGTGAAGTTTTAGCGTAGGGTACAGCATTTCACAGACTAGGACACACTTACACAGGGTCTCCCAAGATGCCATTACATTTTGAGAGACCCGAACCATTACAGTTGTTAAAGTTTAAAAAAAAAAGTGTAAAAAAGAAAAAAAAAAACGTAAAAAACAAAACACAAAAAAAATATAAAATAAAAAAACCAAAAATAGTTGTCGTTTTATTGTTCTCTCTCTCTCTATTTTCTCTCTATTGTTCTCCTCTTTTTTACTGTATTCTATTCTGCAATGTTTTTTTTTTTTTTCACAATCAAAGAGTTTTATTAAAGTTTGTTACAGATAACAAGTAATAAATCAGGCATATAAAATACAGAATTGAACATTCAGGGCTCAGTAATATGCAGAGTCAATAGGCATAACAAAATATAAAGCCCTGATGATAGTAATAGGGTAACCTAAAACAAACATAAATTGAACATATATTTGAGTAAATGTAATGGTGGGGGAATGGGAAAGGTAAAAAGAATGGGCAAGAGGGAGGGAAGGGGTGGGCGGGGGGTGGGAGAAGTGGAATGATTGAAGCATGGCAGTATAGGTAGAAGGGAAACAACAACCTTCCGTCACATGTATACATTCTCTATGATAGGGCTTATGCAGTAAGTGATTGGAATTCAGAGGAGTATGAGAATAAGACCCAAGGTTGCCAGATTTCGGCAAAATTGGTGTTACTCTCCCTCTTCATAGCTGCAATTTCTTCCATTTTGTGTATATGGTGTATTCTATCCAACCAGTCCCTAATTTTTGGCACCTGTTTGGTCTTCCAGTGAAGGGGTATGAGTGTTTTCGCTGCAAGGAGGAGATGTCTAGTGAGGGATTTCTTATATTTGCTTATGGTGAAATTGTTAACGTTAATCAGGCAGGCTGCTGCTGTAAGATTGAGACTGGTTTCAGTTATGAATTGGACCCATTTCCTGACCTCATCCCAGTACTCTAGAATTTTTGGACATTCCCACCATATATGGAGGAAGGAACCAATAGCGTGATCACAGCGCCAGCATGTATTTGAGGCTGTGCTGGACCATCTCCCAGACCTCTGGGGTGTAATGTACCATTGGGTAAGAATTTTATAAGAGATCTCCTGATATTTAGCGCTTAAGGAGCATTTGTGTGTCATAATACATGCCTTCTCCCATTGTTGTGTCGATATCGTAATTTTGAGGTCGTTTTCCCATTTAGCCTTATGTTTCGAGTCGTCTGTGTGCTGAGCCTGGGTTAACCAGGTGTAGGCTAGAGAAGTGGTATGAGCTACTGAGGATCTCTTGAAGCAAAGTTTCTCAAATGGGGACATTGGCCTACAGTACGATGACCTAAATTTGCTGTTAATCAGGAAATCTCTTAGTTGCATGTAAAACCAGAGGCCCGGGAACGGCCCTCCCCATTCTGCCTGCATAGTATCCAAAGATTTGACTTTTGAGTCTGATAGGCATTGGGAGGTTGTGCATGTGTGTATTTCTTTCAGGCGTTGGCCCGGAATAAAATCGGGATTGTTAGTAACTGGGGTCAGAGGCCCAGGTATGGAGGCAATATTGTATCTGCCTGCAATTTTGTGCCAGACCTGAAGGGTGTTTGCTACTAAAGGATGTGTCTGAGTTTTGTCTGTTTTGGAGTGTTGTGTCCAAGGGTAGAAGGGTAGAAAAGTAGGTTGTTTGGAGTTAAGCTTTGTTCCAGTTGGATCCAGTCTTTATCCTGACCGTGGCAGTGCCAATCTAGTATCCTAGTAAAATGTTTTATCATGCTTGCTTTTCAGGTATGTAATTTTTTGTTTTCAGGTGCGCCATTCAACTGCAGCGCAGAATTATTTATCTTGACAGCAACAGCGTTTGCTCCCACGATACATAAAGCCGTGACTCCAGTGCTGTAGGAGGTGATTTCACCACCACAGTTAAAAAAAAGAGCATATATGCCGAAGCATGGGGGCAGCAGGGGCGGAGGAGCGATTTTGCTCCTAATGCCGCGTACATACGGTCGAAATTCCGACGGAGGCCTGCCCGTGGAAAATTCCGACCGTGTGTACGCGGCATAACTTTTTTGCGGGAGGATGCCACCATGCTTCGGCATATATATAGATTTTAGGCACAGGTTGCGTTAAAACATTTTTTTATTTTTTACTAGGTTTTGTTTTGGTATTTGCTTTGCAGGTATGGCATGGTAAGGTCTTACTGTTGTACTGTAATGTTACTTTGTTTTTTGTTTTTTATATAATCTTTATTTTACAAAAGAAAAATATACAACCAGACAAGTCCAACAGTTTGCTTAAAAAAAAAAAAAAAAAAAAGGGGGAAAATTAAAAATAATACGTAAAATAAAATAGGAAAAGCACAGACCCGTCTGGTGTGCATAACCAGCATATAAACAAGTTGAACAAAGAAATAGAGTACATCAATAATAGCAGTATCTTGTATGCCTTATGTGGGGCGGCCGATGGGCCACACTAGTTAGTAGAGTAAGGGTGCCACCATAGGAACAGTGGGTGCACAACTGTGGTAGGCGCGGAGGGCACATGGAATGTGGGGGCCTCACATATTACCGACCCACCACTGATAACAAGCCAGGGGTGTTGTCCATGTGACTATAATTAAGACATGGTCCCCCGACCCGCGGCCGGGGCGGGGGGAGGGGGGCTCAATAGCCTCCATCTGACCTCTCCCCGCACGCAGCGGGGGGCACCGATATGCTACGGTGCACGCTCTGGCGGGACACCCTGTGCCCCCTGTAAAGGGGGGCCCATCCCGCGAGCGCGGAGGCTCATGGTAATTACAACACCCGCCAGCATAACAGACCTTTCTTTAACTGGCATAAATGCATACCATTGCTAAACATATATAAGAAGAGAAAAAAAAAAAAAAAAAAAGGGGGGGGGGGGAAAGAGGGGAAGGAAAAGGACAAGGAAAGGAAAGGAGGAAAGGAAGGAGTGATCCGAGCGTACCTGTCTTTCTGTAGGAGGCCTCATTCCAGGCCGCACCGAGCACACCCTCAAGCGTAGCCATCAAACCAGGTAAACTCCATTAGTCTCACTATGTCAGAGGGTAGCTCTCAGTCTTCTAAGCTCTCGACAGCCTGCGGTTTTTAAGAGAAGGTTCTGCCAGTTCCAATAAAGCTATGTCTAGGCTAGATGGCACGTATCCAGGATCTGTGACGTAATCGGTCCAGGGTGTCCAGATACCGGCAAACCGGTCTCGGGAGTCCCTACAGGTCGCTATCCAGTCTTCAGCCTCTCGGACTGCATTTACCCCACCGATCCACTCCTCCCGGGTAGGGACTCTGGGCTGCTTCCAAAAAGTTGGGAGCAGGCGTCTAGCCGCATTTAATAAGTGGGGCAGTACGCTCTTCCTATATTGACTGAGTGGGATCGGAGGGACATGCAAGAGGAAGTGCGTCGGAGAGAGGGGAACATCGATCCCCGTTATGCTCATTATTTGGTCCTTGATGTCTTCCCAAAAGGGCCTGATTAGGGGACATTCCCACCATATGTGGATAAGCGTACCCCTGTGCCCGCAGCCACGCCAGCAAAGCTCCGATCCAGAAGGATATATGCGTGCCATATCCGCTGGTACCCGATACCAGCGGGACAATATCTTATAGTTTGTTTCTTGAGCTTTTGAGTCTATGGAGGACGAGTGAGTAAGGTCGTACAGGTGAGTCAACTGTGAGTCAGTGAATTCCTGTCCTAAGTCTCTTTCCCAGCTTCGAATAAAAGCAGGTTTAGGTTGATGGGCAGCAGAGCCAAGAAGTCTGTATAGTTCCGACACCATGTGGGGGATAGGTTCCTCATTAACGAAGAGGTGCTCGAAAGGGGTGAGGGAGGTTGGGTCCCTAATTGAGTGGCCATGTTTCTCAAAGAAGTGGTGTAACTGCCTATACCTCCAAAAGTTCATACGGGAGCCCTGGTGTCTGGCCTGCAGGGCGCTAAAGCTCAGGAGCTTACCATCTTTCATGAGCTTGCCGCAGCTGGCGTTTCCATCATCCACCCAGGGCCCAAAAAAGGCCATCTGTTCACCTGGGGGGAACCACAGGAACCCACCCAGTGGGACCAGCGGGGACATAGGGGGGGCAATTTTCAAAACCGAGTTGGTCCGGTCCCAGACTGAGAGCACCTGGGCTGTCAGTGGGGAGGTTGTTACCGATAGCCCCCTATATTCCCGGGGTAGCCATGGTGCATAGGATAAATTCCTGCCCGCCAAGCATTTCTCCAGGGAAACCCATAGTTTTGAGTGGGTATGGAAACGCCAGTTTAGTATTCTCTGGAGGGCTATGGCCCTGTAGTAGCGTCTGACATCGGGGATCCCCAGGCCGCCCTCCCGTTTTTGGCGCCTCAGCACCCTTAGGGCTATTCTAGGTTTCCGTGCGTTCCATACGAACGCCGACAGTATGCTGGACAATCGGTCAAAGAAGAGCCTAGGTAGGGGTATCGGTAGCATTTGTAAGTAGAAGAGTACACGTGGCAGTATATTCATTTTTATGATGTTTACTCGTCCCAACCATGTGAAGGCAGTCTGCGTCCATTGTGAGAGGTCTCTCTGGACCGCAGTAAGCAGCGGGGGATAGTTGGCCATATACAAGGTGTTGAAGCGGTCCGTGAGTTGCACTCCCAAATATCGTAGAGATGATTCAGCCCAGGTAAAGGGAAAGGCAGACCGGAGGCTCTTAGTTAAGAGGGGGGGCAAATGGATGGGCAGGAGTTCAGACTTTGTATAGTTTATTTTAAAGTTTGAGAGTGAGCCAAATTGCTTAAGTTCCTTCATCAGGTTAGGCAAAGAGATCAGGGGGTCCGAGAGGTGGAATAAGACATCATCGGCGTATGCCGAAAGCTTATGTTCCGTGTTGCCCACTTTTAGACCCTTGATGTCCTTACTGGCCCGCACGGCGCGAAGCAGAGGCTCCAGCGCTAGGGCGAATAAAAGGGGTGAGAGGGGGCACCCCTGCCTCGTGCCGTTCCTGATGGGGAAGCTGGATGAGAGGGTCCCGTTCACTTTAACCTGCGCGCAAGGTGTAGAGTATAGAGCCATGATTGATGTCAGTATTCGCGGCCCCAGTCCTATGGACTCAAGTACCGCTTTCAAATAGGACCAATCGACCCGGTCGAAAGCCTTTTCCGCGTCAGTTGATAGTATTATGTATGGCTGGGGATCCGGGCGGGTACGGGCCCAGTGAATAAGTTGGATTGCTCTAAGGGAGTTGTCCCTAGCCTCCCTGCCTACAATGAAACCTGTTTGGTCGGGATGGACTAGCTCAGGCATAAGGTGTTTAAGTCTATTGGCCAAAATTTTTGCCAGGAGTTTTATGTCCACATTAAGAAGTGAAATGGGGCGATAGCTTTGGGGGATAGTGGGGTCCTTTCCCTCCTTTGGGATCACTGTAATGTGGGCTAGTAGAGCCCCCGGGGGGATGGCAGTACCCCCCGCCACGGAGTTGAAATATTTGCACATAGGTGCCGCTAGGTGAGAAAAGAAGGCCTTGTAGTACCTTTTAGTGAGCCCATCCGGGCCGGGGCTCTTCCCATTGGGCAAGGACTCCACCGTCGCACCCAGTTCAGTTGGGGTGATCGGGAGCTCTAAAGCAGCGCGTTGGTCTTCCGTGAGGGGGGGTACCAGCCGCCGCCAAGTAGGCCTGGACCGCCGTTTGTCTGGTATCTCGTGCTTCAGGTGGGAGCTCGGATTCCAAATTGTATAGTTTGGCGTAGTATTCTCGGAACCCTGCGGCGATTTTAGAGGACTGTACCGTCAAATCCCCGGGAGAGGAGCGTAGTTTGTGTATGTATGCCTGCGCATGTTTTTTCCTGAGTGCCCGTGCGAGCATACGACCACATTTATTTCCGTGCTCGTAAAATTTATGTGACATAAATCTAAGCTGTTTACGAGTTTGGCGGTCTAAAAGACGTAGGGACAGTTCCCGTAGCTCAGTGAGAGCCTGTAGTGCTTTGGGGTCTCCATTTGCCTTGTGTTGGAGTTCAGCTTTCTGAAGGGCTGTGTGCACCCTCTGGAAGTCTGCCTGGCGGTCTCGCTTTAGTCTGGAGCCCTGGGAGATCAATATTCCCCTGACCACAGCTTTATGAGCCTCCCATACTACACCCTCGCTGACATCAACAGTGGAGTTTTCTTTAAAGTAGTGGGTTAAGGTGTCATTTACCTCCTCCACCACCACTACATCATCTAGCAAATTTTCATTCAGCCTCCACGTCCAGGTTCTATAAGTACCTGATGGCATGGTGAAGGCAATTGTGACTGGGGCATGGTCAGAGATAGTGATGTTGCCAATGGACGCAGACTGCAAGAGCTCCAAGGTGGTACGGTCTACATATATATGGTCTATGCGCGTGTAAACATTGTGTACCTTGGAGTAGTAGCTGAAGTCTCGATCTGAGGGATGCAATACCCGCCAACTATCCACCAAGAGGTGGGATTGGAGGGTCTTGCGAAAATGTTTGAGGAACGCATAGGGGTGTGAGGGTTTTGCGTGAGACGTGTCAAGCAGGGGGTCTGGGCTGACGTTAAAGTCTCCCCCGAGGATCAAGAGGCCTTCTCGGAAGTCGGCCAGTTGCTCCAAGGTCGAGTCAATGAAGGAAAGTTGGGCGGTGTTAGGGGCATAGATGGTTGCAAACGTGTAGGTTTGTCCTGCTATACTACCCTTCAGGAAGACATACCTACCCAAAGGGTCGATTTTATTACCCGTGGGCTGGAAAGGGCAGGACTTGTGGATTGCTATGGCCGTCCCTCTAGATTTGGAGACAGGGGAGTTACTGAGAAACCACTGATTAAAGAGGTGAGTGGGCAGCTTAGGAAGTGATTGGGGCGTGAAGTGGGTCTCTTGAAGGAAAACTACCTGTGCCTTGAGCCGTTTTAGTTCCCACCATAATTTGCTGCGTTTGTGAGGGGAGCAGAGGCCTCTAACATTATATGAGCTTACCTTTAAAGTAGCCATGGGGAGGTCTGGGAATGGTCGAGGTGCCAAAGTCGGTGGTGTGCTCGGCGCGGGTGGCAATGCAGTGGAGCACTCCTGAGAGAGGGAAAAGAGAGAGGAAGGAAAGGGAGGGAGAAAGTGATAGGACAAAACAACAAAAAAGAAAAGAAAAAACATATGAGAGCAGTATCAAAAACATATTGAGCAAGACAAACTGGCCGAAGCCATTTTAACATGTAAAACATCTGAGGGTCGTGTTCGAGACCCCGCCCCCTATAGGGGGGGGGGAGTCCCCGACCACGGACCCGTGATCCCAATGGGGATCTGTACCCAGAAAGAGGGCGGCCTACTCGGGGTACGTGAACCAACATAGGGGGGAAGGTGAGGGGTCACTGTCTCCGTCCACCGCATCCAACTATGTGCGGTATAGGGGGAGTAAGAAAGGGGTCACCCATACTCGGTCCCCATGGGGTGCGGGCTCTACTAAGTCTGTCGCGAGTGGTCGGGGTGCCACTTAAGCTTATGAGATCCCAACCAGCTCAATCAGGCGGCTGGGCAAAAAGAGAGATTGAGTTAGTTGCCAAAATAAGTGCAAGCAAACAAGGTCCATCTTCAGCAGCATAGGGGAGTCAAAGGCACAGCCTTTGAGGGGGAATCTTTCAAAGGTGGGGCCCGTGCACCGGCATGGGCTAATTTTGCCATCAGTCTCTCGGGGCCGGGCCTGGTGAAGAATCGGAGGGATGTCGTCTGCGGTCTCGTCTGCGGTTCTTGCGCCCAGCTGGCAGCCACGGTTGAGTTGATTGTGGCTTAGGGTCTAGGTGGTTGGATGTTCCCCGCCAGTCTGGGAAGTCCACAGGGTCTAATTCAAGAGAGGCCAGGAAGTTTGGCAGGTCATCTTTGGTGCGGAGGGTCACCGTCTTGCCAGCTTTGGTGACTTGGAGGTAGAAGGGAAAGCCCCAGCGGTACTGCAAGCCCGCTTCGTGTATAGCTACTAGGAGGGGGCGAAGTGATCGTCGTTGCATGAGAGTGCGCCTGGAAATATCTTGATAGAAGGTTAAATTTGCGCCATCAAAGTCAAAGTAGGGCTTGCCGCGCATTTTTTGCATAATGCGGTCTTTAAGCGTGTATTTATGTAGCTTACATATGATGTCCCGTGGGTTATTCACGTCTTGGGATGGGGGCTTAAGGGCCCTGTGCGCACGATCTATTTCCACAGAGTCAGTAGCAGGCAGTCCCAATATTTCCTTAAATATGCCCTCCAAGCTAGGGATAATGTCTCTAGTTGTTGTCGCTTCAGGCATTCCTCTTATTCTGATGTTGGCCCTGCGACTGCGGTTCTCCATATCATCTAACTGACAGAGCAGGGCCTCAATCTGGTGATCTTGCGTGGTGCACTTATCCTGGAGCATGGAAATCACTGGGATGGTGTCCTCCAATCTTTGCTCTAGGGCCTCCACTCTACCCCCCAGGTGCAAGGTATCAGCTTTAAGTTGAGCAATGTCCTCCTTGAGGGCCTTCTCTACCCTGTCTGCGAAGCGCTCCAGGTCATCTCTGGTGGGGAGAGACCAAATATGGCGCCTGAGGTCTGCATCAGCCAGCGGGTCTGGGGCTCCAGAGTCTCTGGCCAGGGTTGATGGAGAGCCAGGAGAGATGGAGGGGGGCAAGTCACTCGCCGACCCTGGGGATGGTATGGGGGAGCCTGAAGGCTGATGCGATCGTGCGTCGGAGCTCTGCGAGGCCTTGGGTGCTTTCTGGGCCTTCGCGACCGGCGCCATCTTTGAAGCCTCGCGGCTCTGCCCACGGGTCCCGGGGAAGAAAGACTCCAGCTGCCCCTGTCTGGTCCGATCGTAGCGTGGTGGCTGTGAGGACGCCCGGTTCCGCTGGGACATGTTAGGTGTCAGCTGGGGTGAGTGTCTCCCTTGTAGCTTATGGCAAGTGCGGCGGCGGGACGGAGCTGCAGAGACACACGCGTCCTCACTCCTCCATGGTCAGGACACGCCCCATGTTACTTTGTTTTAATGTTAACCACCATTTGCTTAGCAGGTACGCCATTCAGTTGCAGCGCGGATCTATTTATCTTGACAGCAACAGCGTTTGCTCCCACGATACATAAAGCCGTGACTCCAACGCTGTAGGAGGTGATTTCACCACCACAGTTAAAAAAAAGAGCATATATGCTGAAGCATAGGGGCAGCAGGGGCGGAGGAGCGATTTTGCTCCTAATGCCGCGTATATACGGTCAAAATTCCAACGGAGGCTTGCCCGTGGAAAAGTCCGACCGTGTGTACGCGGCATAACCTTTTATGCCGCGTACATACGGTCGAAATTCCGACGAAGGCTTGACCGTGTGTACGCGGCATAACTTTTTTGCGGGAGGATGCCCCCATGCTTCGGCATATATGCCCATCATTAGAAGTGGGTGGATGAAGGGAGGTATTCTAATGGTGGGCATACCCACCAATCAATCTCTTTTTTTCGTTCAGCCAATAGGCTGTATGAAAAAAAAGATTACAATACATGTCCAACAAGGACCAGCAACGTACTGGTATGTTGCTGGACTTTGAATGTTTATACCAGAATGATGCCTGCGGGTTTAGGTATCATCTTGGTATCATTCTTTTCAGCCAGCGGCCGGCTTTCATGTAAAAGAAATTCTAGCAGATAATTAGCCTCTAGACTGCTTTTACAAGCAGTGGGAGGGAATGTCCCCCCCCCCCCGGATATAAAAAGCGCCATTGGGAAATTGGGAAAGCATTTTATCACACCGATCTTGGTGTGGTCAGATGCTTTGAGGGCAGAGGAAAGATCTAGGGTCTAACCCCCCCCAATTTTTTTCAAAAAAAGAGTACCTGTCACTACTTATTGCTATCATAGGGGATATTTACATTCCCTGAGATAACGATAAAAATGGTAAAAAAATAAAATATGGAAGGCACAGTTTAAAAATAAAATAAAAAAGCCAAATAAATAATAAAAAAATAAAAAAATAAAAAAAAGCACCGCTGTCCCCCCCTGCTCTTGCGCAAAGGCGAACGCAAGCGTCGGTCTAGCGTCCATATGTAAACAGCAATTGCATCATGCATGTGAGGTATCACCGCGAAGGTCAGATCGAGGGCAGTCATTTTAGCAGTAGACCTCCTCTGTAAATCTAACGTGGTAACCTGTAAAGGCTTTTAAATGCTTTTAAAAATGAATGTAGTTTGTCGCCGCTGCGCGTTTGTGCGCAATTTTAAAGCATGTCGTGTTTGGTATCCATGTACTCGGCCTATGATCATCTTTTTTATTTCATCAAACATTTGGGCAATATGGTGTTTTTTAGTGCATTAAAAATAAAAAAAAGTGTGTTTTTCCCCCAAAAAATGCGTTTGAAAAATCGCTGCGCAAATACTGTGTGGAAAAAAAAAATGCAACACCCACTATTTTAATCTGTAGGGCCTTTGCTTTAAAAAAATATATAATGTTTGGGGGTTCAACATAATTTTCTTGCAAAAAAAATTTTTTTTTTCATGTAAACAAAAAGTGTCAGAAAGGGCTTTGTCTTCAAGTGGTTAGAAGAGTGGATGATGTGTGACATAAGCTTCCTAATGTTGTGCATAAAATGCCAGGACAGTTCAAAACCCCCCCAAATGACCCCATTTTGTAAAGTAGACACCTCAAGCTATTTGCTGAGAGGCATGTTGAGCCCATTGAATATTTTTTTTTTTGTCCCAAGTGATTGAATAATGACCAAAAAAAAAAAATGTACAAAAAGTTGTCACTAAATTATATATTGCTCAAACATGCCATGGGCATATGTGGAATTACACCCCAAAATACATTCTGTTGCTTCTCCTGAGTACGGGGATACCACATGTGTGGGACTTTTTGGGAGCCTAGTCGCGTACGGGACCCCAAAAACCAAGCCTTCAGGATTTCTATGGGTGTAAATTTTTGATTTCACTCCTCACTGCCTATCACAGTTTCGGAGGCCATGGAATGCCCAGATGGCACAAAACCCCCCCAAATGACCCCATTTTGGAAAGTAGACACCCCAAGCTATTTGCTGAGAGGTATGTTGAGTATTTTGCAGATCTCGCTTTTTGTCACAAAGTTTTGAAAATGTAAAAAAAGAAAAAAAAAAAGAAAAAAAAATGTCTTTCTTAATTTTCAAAAACAAATGAGAGCTGTAAAATACTCACCATGCCTCTCAGCAAATAGCTTGGGGTGTCTACTTTCCAAAATGGGGTCATTTGTGGGGGTTTTGGGCTATTTTGACATTTTATGGCCTTCAAAACTGTGATAGGTAGTGAGGAGTGAAATCAAAAATTTATGCCCTTAGAAACCTTGAAGGCGGTGCTTGGTTTTTGGGGTCCCGTATGCGGCTAGGCTCCCAAAAAGTCCCACACATGTGGTATCCCTGTACTCAGGAGAAGCAGCAGAATGTATTTTGGGGTGTAATTTCACATATGCCCATGGCATGTGTGAGCAATATATCATTTAGTGACAACTTTGTGCAAAAAAAAAAAAGTTTGTCATATTCTCGCAACCTGTGGCAAAATATAAAATATTCCATGGACTCAACATGCCTCTCGGCAAATAGCTTGGGGTGTCTACTTTCCAAAATGGGGTAATTTGGGGGGGTTTTGTGCTATTTTGGCATTTTATGGCCTTCGAAACTGTGATAGGTAGTGAGGAGTGAAATCAAAAATTTACGCCCTTAGAAATCCTGAAGGCGGTGCTTTGTTTTTGGGGCCCTGTACGCGGCTAGGCTCCCAAAAAGTCCCACACATGTGGTATCCCCGTACTCAGGAAAAGCAGCAGAATGTATTTTGGGGTGCAATTCCACATATAACCATGGCATGTGTGAGCAATATATCATTTAGTGACAACTTTTTGTACATTTTTTTTTTCTTTTTGTCAATATTCAATCATTTGGGACAAAAAAAAAAATATTCAATGGGGTCAACATGCCTCTCAGCAAATAGCTTGGGGTGTCTACTTTCCAAAATGGGGTCATTTGGGGGGGTTTTGTGCCATCTTGGCATTTTATGGCCTTCAAAACTGTGATAGGTAGTGAGGAGTGAAATCAAAAATTTATGCCCTTAGAAACCTTGAAGGCGGTGCTTGGTTTTTGGGGTCCCGTACGCGGCTAGGCTCCCAAAAAGTCCCACACGTGTGGTATCCCCGTACTCAGGAGAAGCAGCAGAATGTATTTTGGGGTGCAATTCCACATATAACCATGGCATGTGTGAGCAATATATCATTTAGTGACAACTTTTTGTAATTTTTTTTTTTTTTGTCATTATTCAATCACTTGGGACGAAAAAAAAAAAATATTCAATGGGCTCAACATGCCTCTCAGCAATTTCCTTGGGGTGTCTGCTTTCCAAAATGGGGTCATTTGGGGGGGTTTTGTACTGCCCTGCCATTTTAGCACCTCAAGAAATGAGATAGGCAGTCATAAATTTAAAGCTGTGTAAATTTCAGAAAATGTACCCTAGTTTGTAAACGCTATAACTTTTGCGCAAACCAATAAATATACGCTTATTGACATTTTTTTTACTAAAGACATGTGGCTGAATACATTTTGGCCTAAATGTATGACTAAAATTGAGTTTATTCGATTTTTCTTATAACAAAAAGTAGAAAATATCATTTTTTTTCAAAATATTCGGTCTTTTTCTGTTTATATCGCAAAAAATAAAAATCGCAGAGGCAATCAAATACCATTAAAAGAAAGCTCTATTTGTGGGAAGAAAAGGACGCAAATTTCATTTGGGTACAACATTGCATTTCCGCACAATTTACAGTTAAAGCAGCGCAGTGCCGAATCCCAAAAACAGGCCTGGTCCTAATGGCCCGAAATGGTCCGGGGCTTAAGTGGTTAATGCCAATAAACTGACTACTGTACCTCCAAATGCAGATAAATATTACTATGATATATGATATATATGGCACCACATACCAATATGTATTGTGAATAGACAACAAAAAGAGAGGGGTATTTTTAAGTTGCTCACAACAGCATTAAAAGCTTAAATGTCTTCTTATGAACAATAATTTAAATCCAAATTGAAAAAAATTAAAATTAGAATTTTAATTATCGTTCATAATGAAACATTTATTCTATGTTTCAATAGTTTTTATTAAAGTTTTACAGTACAAGGAACAAAGATCTCGGCTTTTTATTGTGCAGTATACAACGTCGTTAGGGAGTCATTCATTGAATACACTAATGTCCTTCAAGAATCTTCCTCTTATCGCAGGCATGGCCCATTATCACATCCGGATGTTGACTGTACCTCATTTGCTCAAATGATTGTGGTATACATGCCATTCTCAACCAAAATTCTTAATTTCTGTTACTGGAGGGGGAAACTCCAGACAAATTTTTTAGGGTAGGCGCAATTTACTCTTCTTGATAGCAAATCGACAGGTTTCTGAGTTCAGATCATATTTAAAATTGGATTTTTTTAATTTTACAATTGTAATGGCTATGACTAAGGTTAGTTGCCTAAACATGTAAGCTGTTCTTATCTTCACTATTCTGTAGCTAAATAAAGACTCTAATACAGATGTGCAAGTTGCATGTTTTCCTTGTCTATATACAATTGGTATTCATTGAGCATCACTTGGTAGAGCATGCATGCCTATGTGATTGTTTATCAGAAAAATGTATCAGATAACATTTAGATGGGTTCTTTCCATAATTGCCAGTGCATGTTCTTATAAAAAATTAGGCAGAGTTGCAAATAGTGTGGATGCATTTTAGCTGCTGATTGAGTTGTGAAACCTGGTTTTCTTTTCTAGGACTGCAGAATATTTTTGAATTGCCTTAATTTAAGGTCACAGGATACAATAAGGTACTTACGGAAACCAAATGTGTGTTATACGAATACAAAACCCAGAGCAGCTGTTCAATCTTACTCCACAATAAGTTTGTAAAATTGCAATGTTGGTTTTTACGCCAGACAGAAATATCGGCTTCATTCATTCATTGAGACGTTAGGTTTCCTTTTTTTAACCGAATACTTATGACAATGCTAATTTTAAAGCAGATAGAAAAATTGACTTTATTCCATGCAATCTGCCAAAAGGTTTTTAGAAAATCATGCTGCTTGGTCACATGTTAAAAACACACTGGAGTTTTTAGCTACACATTTTTACAATCGCAATAAATACTGTGCCACAAAATTGAATTATGTGGGTCTGCCTGGATCCTAAATATCTCTGCATGATGGTACCAAGGATCATGATAGTAAACTGACAGTTTTCAGACGTGGTATGTTACATGTCATGTATTTAATTAATTTATGGTTGTTGGTATAAATGTATCTGATATTTCTTGAGAATTTTTTTTGTTGCAGGTTTTGGTTGTCTGTTTGCACAAAGGAAAAACTGTTTGCATGCTGCCATCTAATGGCCATAGATAAAAAGACATGAAACTTTTTAGCAAATAATTGGCTGTATTTTTCTCATTGCGGTCTTTATCCGCATATTTTTTTAAACATGCAAATTTAAGTAGCTTGTGGATAAGTAGTTGCTATTTAAACAACTTTTCATCTTTAAGAATGTATACATATATAATATGTTTAGCAAGCTTTACTTTTAAATCTTTATTGGGTGTCATATATCTTATGGTTTCAGAGTATACACCTATCCATGTGTTGATGCTTTTGCTGACGCAGAAAAGGTAATATTTATGTTGTGTGTTTTAAGAATCTGACCTAAGCAGTTTTGTGTAGTAAGTCTTTGGAAGCAAAGTTTATATATAGAATATGGTGGATGCTAATTAAAACTGGAATTTGCTGTTGCAGTCAAACCTTCATGGTTACTAGCTGCAAACCAGTTACAGACCTACTCTTTCTGACCCGACTTTAATAACTTGCATACAAGTGGCAAAAACTAAAAATTGATGCACATGTATGTATTAAAAAAACAATATTTCTCTTATCGTCCATGGACTGACACAGCTCTAATACTGAAACACGTGGGTATATGTCCCTACTCGCAGGAGAAGATCTAGGCAGAATGTTAGATGTTAGAAACGTATATTCTAGAAAAAAACAGAGCTGAACAGCCCCGCCCAGGGGGGCCGTCCCTCAAGACATAACCCTCCTACCTGCAGCTAGCAGCCTAGCAGAAGGAGAAGACGTGGCTCTCTCAGGAGCCAGTCTCCTGGAAGATTTTTTTTTTTTTTATTCCTTTTGAGAATTTTTTATTTTTGAGACCTTCAATCAACTGTCGGCTGGGCAACAGGTTGGGTACACTAGTATCCTTGTAGTCTTCCCTGTCCGACCATCGAGTTTGCTGATCCTCGCCTTGTGTGCGTGAGATTCAGTTCACGACATGCCCCATGACTCCAGGGGTGGCCGGTGGGCTTTTATGCTCCGCGGTCCTCTCAAGATTGAACAGTGCCTGCTGTATCCTTCGCGGTGGACCGGGCTGACAGCTACTCGGTACTACTCTGTGATAGGTCTGTCTGAAACACGCCAGTGGGTCTCTCTGGGATGGGTAAGTATTCTCTCCTGCATCAGGTGAGTACATTCTGGCTGTGTTTCTCTGTATGGGGGGGGTTTTCCCTGTCTCCCCCCTGTATGCTGCTCTCTGCACCCTAATCTGGCTCTGAGCTGTGTGGGGGTACCCGGGGGTCACTCTGACCTGTCGGGGAGGGGGCGCTCATGTCTCTGTACAGGGGCTGAGAAAACGTGGGGTGTTTGGGGACGCCATTAGGCGCTTTCGCTGTAATTTTGCTGCGCTCGTCGGCCATCTTGCCGCGGATCAATGGTGTAGTATCACACGCAGCCGGCGGCCATTTTCTTGAAGCCGCGGCGCTTTCACTTTTGTTTTTGGCCTCTATCGCCGCTGCGGCGGCGCAAATCTCCTCACGCTTCACTCGCGCTGGCAGTGCGGTGCATACAGCAGAGCTGAGCGGTCCTCTGAAGGGTTGGTGGGGCCTCTGGGTGTCCTCTCCTCAGTCAGTGCAGCCAGTGGGTGGATTGTTTTTTCACTTTATTGTGCATAAGGTCTCAGAGGGTGGTGAATATGGAGTCTAATTCACCTGCTTTCCCACTCTTGTCAGAGGCAACTGGCAGTGCTCCAGCATCTGCGGTCCCTATGGACCAGTTGTCGGCTATCCTGGAAAAATTTCTTGTCATGATGGAAGCGGTGTGCGAGCGCAAGGGAGCTATAAAGCGCCCTCTCACCACACAATCTCACACATGGGGAGTGCTCTGATTCAGATATGGGCCTAGGTGCTGCTGCTCAGAACCCTAGCTCTGAATATTTTAATGTTTTTGAACAGGACATTCCTTGTGAGGAAGACTCCAGTTCTGAGTCAGTAAATGACAGGGCGCTTGTAAGTGAACTCATTGATGCTGTGAGGGACACTCTCAAGCTGGATGTTGTGGCTGTGGTACCGAGAGCAGCATGGATGATACAGTGGTACACAGTGACCCCCTCCCCCTGGTCGGTGCAGCATGGTGGGAGGGGACTTTATTCATTTATTTCTATAGTCCCTGTGAGCCTTCTGTGTGATGTCTCTGAGGCAACAACAGGGTCTCTGCACCTGTGATTTCCCGGGGAACTCTGAGTTCTGACAGGACCACGGTCTGGGGTGTCAGAGGTTACCTTTTACCTGCATGCTGCTTCGGCAGCACATTTAGGCAGGTTGGAATGAGAGAGAAGTTTATGCGCCTCAGCACCATAATTAAAACTTATAACTCTACACTGGATACATTCACAGTGTATGTATGTGTTTATTGATCTCTGTGTCTGCGTGGGTTTCCTCCCATGTTCCAATGCTGTGTCTTAAGTGCCATACACGATATAAACATACACATTATGTTTATACAGGACTCTAAATACATTTACAGTATATGTATGTATTGTACTCTCTGGGTCGGCGTGGGTGTCCTCTCACGGTATGTGCGCTTCGGCTCTCTGCACAGTATAAACATGTTCAATGTGTTTATTGCACATACTGTAAATACTTAAATACTTACAGTATGTGTATGCTGTCTGCGTGGGTTTCCTCCGGGTACTCCGGTTTCCTCCCACACTCCAAGGGTAATGCACAGCATAACCATGTGCAATATGTTTATCACATGCTATCATTCCTACACGGTATGCGTGTGCAGTCTGCGTGGGTTTTCTCCGGGTCCTCTGGTTTCCACCCACGCTACATGACATGCGCGCCTTCGGTGCCATGCACAGTATAAACATACACATTATGTTTATACACAACACTAAATACTAGGGCCGAAACAACTAATCGATTAATCGACAACTAATCGATTATGAAATTAATCGATTACTATTTTCATAATCGATTAATCGGCCAGTAACATAATGGGGTTAAAAAAAACTAAAATGAGCTCTTTATAGTACAAAAAGAGCAAATCGCTACCCAAAATAATACTTTCACTGTCCCACAGTAAAAAATGCTCTTTTTGTACTAATTTTAGTTTTTTTAACCCCATTATGTTACTAAACATCTCAGGCCTGGGTCACACCTCTGTGTGTTTTTTGCAGAAACACGCTACAGTTCATTTACATGGTTTCCTATGGGACACGTTCACATCCATGATTTTTTTCCAGCTGCTGCGTATTTGGAAAGGGCCAGGACTTTTTTTTTTTTTAACGCAAAACGGTGCTATTTTGTTTTTTTGGATCAATATACTTCAATGGAGAAGCTGCAGAAAAGCATGTAATGTGTTTTTGCAGCAATTTGTGTTTTTTGAATCTGCCCAACAACAAATTGGCCAAAAAAAATGTAAAAATGCAAATCGCAGCAAAATTACCTTTTTTTTTTTTTTTTTTTTTCTACGGTTATTAACCGATTAATCTATTAATCAAAACAATAATCGGCCAACTAATCGATTATGAAAATAATCGTTAGTTGCAGCCCTACTAAATACATTCACAGTAGATGTATGTAATGTATTCTCTGGGTCTTCGTGGGGTTCCTCCGGGTACTCCGGTTTCCTCCCACGCGCCAACGGTGTGCATGCCTTCGGCGCTATGCACACATAGACATGTTCAAAATGTTTACCACACATACTATAGTACCTACACGGTATGCGTATGCAGTCTGCGTGGGTTTCAGCCGGGTGCTCCGGTTTTTCCCCCGCGCTCCAATAGTGTGCGCATTTTCAGCGCTATACACAGCATAAACATGTGCAATTTATTCGCATGCTAACATGCCTACACGGTTGTGTACGCAGTCTGCGTGGCTGATTTCCGCCTACGCCCCAATGATGTGCGTGCCTTCGTCGCTGGCACAGTATAAACATGTTTAATATGTTTATCCACACATACTAAACTACATACGCCATATGTGGTTGTACTATGGCCTGAATTTCGTGCTCTCGGTTCTCCAAGAACATACCTTTGAAAATATCAGGGAGATTCCTCTCTTGACCTTGTCCCAGAAGGTGGCTTTCTTAGTGGCCATTACTTCTGTTCGACGGGTGTCTGAGTTGGCAGCCTTGTCCCGCAAGTCGTCTTACTTGGTCCTTCATAACGATAAGGCGGTGTTGCGCCCACGACCGTCTTTCCTTTCAAAGGTTGTCTCGGCCTTTCGCCTTAATGAGGACATGTTCTTCCATCCTTGTGTCCTCACCCATTGCATCCCTGAGAGTTTGCGCTTCATACATTGGATGTGGTACGAGCCTTACCGTGTGTACCTGTCTGCTACTGTTTCCATTCGGAAGTCTAACTCACTGTTTGTGTCTGTCTCTGGTCCAAAACAGGGCCAAGCTGTGTCGTCTGCCACCTTTTCTAGGTGGATCTGACAGATCGTTATACAGGCCTATGCCCTTAAGGGGCAGGCGCCTCCCTTTCCGGTTGCTGCGCATTCCACCAGGGCAATTGGTGCTTCCTGGGCTTTCCGACATCAAGCGTCCGTTGCACATGTGTGCAAGGCGGGGACCTGGTCGTCCGTTCATACCTTTTCTAAGTTCTATAAGGTTGATGTGGCTGCATCTTCGGATGCTTCCTTCGGGACTGCAGGCCGCTGTTTAAAGTTGCAACTCCTCCGTTGAGGAGTTCTGCTTGTTTGGAGTGGAGTTTGGTTTCTCCTTTTACTACTGCTCCCACCCTTTTCTGATACTGCTTTGGGACGTCCCACGTGTTTCAGTATTAGAGCTGTGTCAGTCCATGGACTATAAGAGAAAATAGGATTTTTGTACTCACCGTAAAATCCTTTCCCTGACGTCCATGGACTGACACAGCACCCACCCTTCAAGGTTTGTACTGCTTTGTTACGAACTGAGGTTGCTAGCTGCAGGTAGGAGAGTTATGTCTGGAGGGACCGCCCCCTGGGCAGGGCTGTTCAGCTCTGTTTTTTTTTCTAGAATGTATGTTTCTAACATCTAACATTCTGCCTAGATCTTCTCCTGCGAGCAGGGACATATACCCACGCGTTTCAGTATTAGAGCTGTGTCAGTCCATGGACTTTAGAGAAAAGGATTTTACGGTGAGTACAAAAATCCTATTTTTTTCAAAATTTACTTTTTTTTTTTTTTTTGTTTTTTTTGTATGTAGCGCAAAAAATAAAACCGCAGAGGTGATCAAATACCACCAAAAGCAAGCTTTATTTGTGGGGAAATAAAAACATACATTTTATTTAGGTACAGCATCGCAGGCCCGCGCAATTGTCAGTTAAAATAATGCAGTGACGTATTGCCAAAAAATGGCCTGGTCATAAAGGGGGGTAAACCTTCTGGAGCTGAAGTGGTTAATACAGTGATCAGTGCTAATAGTATACACGGTCACTGTACTAATGACACTGGCTGCAATGGAGTAAACACCTAGGACGAACGAGGGGTAAAAATGTGTGCCTAACTGTGTGTAATATGTGCTGCCTTTACTAATAGATCTCAGTTTCAGGGATGAGAAACCGAGAGATTGTTCCCACTGTACAGAGCTCTTTGTCAACACAGAGCTTTAGGCTGTACCAGAAAAAAGTGCTGCGCTAAAAAATATGACTTTTGTGTTTTTTACACATAGATACACACGCTAGACTATGTCTGTAGAAAACCACATAATTAATAATATAATGACACCACTAACTGTACACAGCTGATCAGCAGGTCCCGACCCTGAATCATTGGCCAGGACTTTCCGACAGGCTCTTGCTGTGTACAATCTCAGAGGGTGCTGGAGGGCGGGCGCACATGCGTATACTCAAAACCTGGAGGTGTACTGGTACATCGCTTTGCCCGTGCGGGCCGCCCGTCCGCAGTACATTGCTGGTGAGCACCCGCAAGTGGTTAAACACTTGAGTACCGACTTGTAATACCCCTTCATTACTAAGCCATTTTTCAGTTTTCAGTGCTGTGATTGTTTGGCTGACAATTGTTAAGTCATTCAACACTGTACCAAAATTAGACCAAATGATCCCTTTTTGGAAAGTAGACTTTGAAGGTGATCTCATTTATGCCACAATGTTTTAATATTGAAGCATGTTGGCGTTGAGGTGCCTAAAACATGGCACTTGATAATGAGAAATCATTAATGAACAGGTCATGAGAGGGTGGAGGTGAGGAGGTTAATGTACAGTGGGAGGAAGGAGATGAGGGAATTAATATGCAGGATAAGGGAGATGAAAGGTTAATATACAGGTCACAAAAAAAGCAACATCCAAACCATTGCCCTTTGTGGGAAAGCAGTGATCCCATTGTAGAGGTATGACATGCCCCCTATTGAGCAATTAACAAAGCTCATTCTTTCTGCTGATTGGAGAGCTCTGGCTGTGACTCAGCAGGGGTGGTGCCCTCTGCAAAAGAAATTGTTGCTTCCCCACAAAGAGCAAGGGTCCCGTTCTGAAGCTGCTGGCAGGGAAAATGCTTTTCTACTCAGGCTGTGACTGCTTTTTAATGAAAACAAACTGTGAAGCCTCGTACACACGGCCAAATTCTCGTCGTTAAAAACACGTTGTTTTTCTCGACGAGATTCTTGTTAACCTTGACGAGTTTCTCGTCAAGCTTTCCATGCGTACACACTGACAATTCCAAATCTCGTCGTTGTTCTGCGCGGTCACGTCCAGCACGTACGACGGCAGTATAAAGGGGAAGATCGATTTCCCTGGCGCCACCCCTTGGGCTGCTTTTGCTGATCTCGTGTTACCGCATGTGAAGTAAAAGTTTGGGAAGAGACGATTCGCGCTTTTCAGTCTTCGTGCTTTCAGTTAGTTTTAGCGTGACGAATGTGATATCTCCACTACGAAGGCTTGTTTTACCAGAAGATGCGCTCCCATCTCATACTTGATTCTGAGCATGCGCGCTTTTTGAAGAGTCATAAAAGCATACACACGAACCATTTTCTCGTCGCAAAACAGGCCGACGAGAAACACGACGAGAAAATCTAGAATCCGGACAAGAAAATAGAGAGCAGGTTCTCTATTTTTCTCGTCGAGATTCACGGCAGTTTTCTCGTCATAAAACCATACACACGAACGGTTTTCTCGATAAAGCTCTCTTGGCACTTTTCTTGTCGGTTTTGGACGAGAAACTCGGTCGTGTGTACGAGGCTTGAGACTTTAAGCTTTTGACACAATAACTCTCTAATATAATGATACTGCAAAATTTGGTCTGGGCATCTAGGTTTCAAGGACCTCTGGTAATCAAGTGGTTAATTAGGCACACTATGAGCATTCTGGCTTTTTTGGACAGGTGCTACACATTATTGCTAAGAAAGAGAAAACAGAAGTCAAATACTTTTTAACCTTTTAAGTATCGGTAAACTTGCATACCAATGCAAATGGGAAGAAATTATGTACAGCCGCACTCCAAAATAAGTTTTTGCCTTTATTCAAAAAATGGATTAAAAAATACATGCCACAGCAGATCAGAATGGACAGAAGAGCTGACGTGTTTCACACTAAGTGCTTAGTCATAGCTTAGCTATGACTAAGCACTGTTAGTGTGAAACGCGTCAGCTCTTCTGTCCATTCTGATCTGCTGTGACATGTATTTTTGAATAAAGACAAAAACTTTTTTTGAAGTGCGGCTGTCCAAAATTTCTTCCCATTTGCATTGTTGCATGCATTGCCAGCACCTGGGGCTTCTAATCTGGAGGAGAGGCTTTTAACCTCATTTGACCTGCCTGGAGCGGTGATATCCCTTTCTCTATTTTGATTCCTGGACTTTGCATAAACTTGCATACCAAGTAGTATATGTGAGTGTTTGGTATCTATTTACTCAGCGTAACATCATATTTTATATTTTACCAAACAATTGGTCATTATATAGTGTTTTTGTGCATTAACATTTTTTTAACATGCAAAAATTGCATTTGAAAAGCTGTTGCACAAATACCATGTGACATAAAAAAAATTGCAACATCCACCATTTTATTTTCTAGGGCCTCTTTAAAAAAAAATATATAATGTTTGGGGGTTCTGTGTAATTTTCTAGGAAAAAATACTGATTTTTACAAGGCCTGGCCTTCAAGTGGATACTTCTAGAAAATCAAACCGGTATTTTTTGGTACTTGCAGAAATATGTTAAATGTGTGTTTTGTTTTGTTTTTTGTTTTTTTCTTGTTTTTTTTTTTTCTATTATGCCTTGACATACTCTTAAGTTGGCATCAGGTCGAATGATTGCATTGTGGTGAATTTTGCCTTTTTTGTCTTTAAGTTGACTAGGCCTCAGGATAGTAAACTTGAACACTTTTGGATTGATTTCAACATTGGAAGTAATAGCATTTCATTTTATATACAAAACCCAAAGGTAAGAATTAGAAATGAATGGTCTTTAAAAATATTGGCAACCTTTACCAATAGTGTCTGGTGAACCAACTGTGTGAAAATATGTTGCTTAATAGCAAAGGCTGAGATTACTGTTTCCTGATGTCATACTTCGGAAAAAGTATGGCTGCAACTGGGCAGCATGGAATGCCAGAAACCATTTCTTCCTCTGTCTTTCATATATTAAACCATTTGTAACAATGTTCTATGAAGCATTGCTGCCTTTTCTGTCCTGCAGAAAATTTAATGTTTTTTTTTATTTTTTTTTAAACAATTGGAGGTGACTTATGTTCCAAAAGACTTTGTACAAGAGTGTACAAATATACGCTGTACTGTACAATCAAGGCTCATTTCACTAAGCTGTGTTAATGTTTGGGCTTTACACGGTCTGTGTAGCACTTTGTAAAGGATAGCAAAAATGTTTTATTTAAACTAACTGCTCTCCGTCAATATCCCATAGTCAAGTCCTTCTACAGATCTCAGATCAGCAGGCACTCGTCTGTAACAAGTGTTTTATGCTGGTTCCACTGATGTAGCGTCAGGGGTCGCTGTTGTAACCCTGCCCATGTTCCAGGGAGCCTAGGTGGCCTCCCTGTGACATTAAAGTGTGGCTCCACCCAAAAGGGGAAGCTCCACTACTGAGTGCTGATATCCACTGGGTGGTGTGTTGCATGCACACGCTTTCTCATTTCATTATTGAGGAAGCACCTGTCAGTTGCTGCTCATAAGAGAAGAGACAAATGCAACACTCCTTTTTTTTTTTTGTCCCTGCGGTCTGCCTACAGGTCACCTTCAGCCACCTGACCCTATTCCTGCTGCCTGGGCAGCCAGGTTTATGAGTATCTGGGGCCTATCTCCAGATACTCATAATTTTTCTGCATTCAGTTGCTGGAAGTTGAAGCTCCCCTAACTGCAGCAGCTCCTAAACTATGCTAAAAGCCTATGTGTACATTGACACAGGCTTTTATGGAGTTGAGTTTGGGAGCTTTGGCTAAAAAAACGCCAAAAGCTCCTAAACTCAATTTTAGGAGCTGTAATGTACATGAAGCCTAAAGCAACAGAAAGCTGAATGTTGGAATCAAGTATTTACTTTTTTGTGTTGATTATATTTGGTTGTAAGAGTAATGATTAGTTTAATATCTGTTTTGTCTTACTCTAGGGAGTCCTTTGGGATTCAGTCAGATTACTGAAAGATTCTATAGCTGGTTACAACCTTCAAGGTACTTTTGATTTTACAGATTATGCCGTAACTAGACACAAAGGCCTGGTCATAAACAGCCTGACTTTTTTTTATGGGCAACTCTTTAGATTTGAGTATATGTTGACGATTATTAAGAGCTGGCATCTGGATAATGTGACATAACATTATATTTATAGGAAAAGGGAGCATGTGAAACCACATGTAGCGATACCCCCAGTTAAGAGGGCTGCCTTGATTATTTTTGGGCCCTGTAGTGCACCGCTGTCAACCCCTGGCAATCTGCTCTAACCTCTCGTGGCCAGGGGCGGATCCAGAGTCTTTTCTCGGGAGGGGCACTGCCAAAATGTTTTTTTTGTGGGAAATTTATCGGGGAAATGGCTGGTGTCGGCGCTTCAATCATCCCGGCACCATGGTTGTTATGGTGTCAGGATGATTGAAGCGCATTATTTCTATTATTACATTGTAATATAAAATTAAATAGTTCAATGCAGAATCAGTGGGAGCCCCGAGTGTGTCCCTTGCCACCGTCGCCTGCTTTTAGTGGGAGCCCTGAGCGTGTCACTTGCCACACGTTGCGGATTGTCACTTGCCACGTCACCTGCCACATCTTGTGGATTGTCACTTGCCACATCACCTGCCACACCTTGCTGATTGTCACTTGCCTGCCACCAAATGCAGATTGTCATTTGCCACGTCACCTGACACAATTTGCGGATTGTCACTTGCCACGTCACCTGCCACACCTTGCGGATTGTCACTGACTTGCCTGCTAAGGTGTAGTTTTGGTTGTCTCTTGCTGTGTCCCAGACTCAGGCAGCAGAGAGATAATGTAATCTCTCTGCTGCCTGCACAGTGAGGGCGGAAGTCACTGCAGGAATGCAGGGCAGGCACGGGCGGTAAGAGATGATCTCATCTCTCTGCTCCCCCGCTCCCGGCTAGCTGATTGGCCAGCTGCCACACTGAGCCTGCTCTCTCACCTGTGCTGCCAACACACTGAGCAGCACGGTCTGCCCACGAACCGCACCGCCCGCCCACAAACCGCGCCGCAAGCAGAGCCGCCCGCTTTCTTACCCGTCTGTGGTGCTGCACGCTATCGCACCTGCCCACAGAGTGGCCCGACGTGACTCACTGACGTCACTCGTTGCTAGACGCCAAGCAGCCCAGGCGTTAGCAACGAGTGCAGGGAAGAGGCTCCACCCACCTCCTCCTCCGCTCCTGGTATCGTGTCAGTGCACCGCGTAACTACATTAGACGAGTCTCTCGGCGCCGCTGATCGGCTGATGTGAGAAACTGAGAGAGAGACTCAGAGAGGCAGCGGCAGCCGCAGAACAAGTACCGTATATACTCGAGTATAAGCCGACCCGAATATAAGCCGAGGCACCTAATTTTACCCCAAAAAACTGGGAAAACGTATTGACTTGAGCATATTCCTAGGGTGTCCATCTGCATGCCTCACTGTGCCTCACTGTGCCCATGCCTCACTGTGCCCATGCTTCACTGTGCCCATGACTAGACTGATGTTTAACGTGGGAGCCTATGGAAGGAGTGCCCGGCTTTGAAAAATCGCTTCTCCCTGGTCGTAGGTCTCCCAAACGCCAAACTTTGCACACTTGTAGAGGAGACATGGGGCTACATGTGTTCTACGTTTTGGGTGCAGGGAACCTACAGCCGACCAGTACCAGGTCCCCAAAGTCCAGGAGATCAGGCGCAAAAAAAATAAAAACAGAGCAAGCGAGTGTGACAGATGGTCTCGGGGGGGCAATTGCCCTGTTGCCCCCCCCTGGATCCGCCCCTGCTCGTGGCACAGTTAGTAAAAGGGATGATAGATTCTGCAATCACTCTGATTCTATATGACACAATCCCACAGTGAGGCACACAGTAATGGTATAGTGCAGTAAATGACACTGACAACCAGTATACTTAACTCTAATATTTTACTGTTAATAAGGGTTAGGATAATAAACAATCATGCAATGACATATGCAGAGCCCTGCAATAAAAGTACACTTGTGAAGCAGCAAACGTTCAATAATATAGCAAACACGTTATCAGACCCCGCTGCAGCTATCCTCCCTCATGGACAATATGGCGCCCAGCAATGTCCTATACTACCCAGTCAGGCCTGACTATAAATTGGGGTATAGTTCGGGGGAAAGGTAGACAATCTTCGCTATCAAAAATGGTGGTGCACTTTAGGAACAATTTGTAATCCAATAGGGATAACCGATGATTGATAACTTCAAAGTACCAGGGAGACTAATAACTCAGTTCTGTGGATAGTCTCCCCAGAGTTTAACTGCAATACTGGATGGCCTTGAATACAGTCAGTGGGCCTAGAAATACTATGGTGCAGTTCTGAGCAGGTGCTCTCTCACCCAACTGGACCAGTCTTTGTCCGTTTCCTCTGTCACTGTGACTCGGTTCACAGTATCCACAACCCCGGGTCTTCGGTCCTCCTGACAGTGCTCGGCAACTGTAACGGACGTTCAGCGGGTTCCTCAGTGGACCGGAAGGCTCTTTGGAAAAGCACAAGGCCCAGGCTTCAGGCCCTGTCCGCGTGGCAGTTCAACACAGGGATCCTCTTGCAGGGAGGGCGGTGTCCAAAGAGAAAGACGCGGGCTCCGCCTCTCCCTTATAAAGTCCACCCCAGCAGTCCTTGCGCGTGGCAATGCACTCTGGGTGCCTTAAGGCGTGCTGGGAACTGTAGTCTCTTGGGGTTAAAAAAAAACAATACACGCTACACACACATCCAAAACTTTTGTCACTTTTTTTAGTTATAAAATATATGGAAAGCATGTGGTCTTATGCAGTAGATGATGCAAGGAGCAAAGCATTAAGTACAAAGTGCAGTACCTGATAGCAGTAAATCAGAATTAACATTATTGATGTTGTATTCGTACAAGATGGTTGAAGTGTTACACTCAGCACTTTTTTTCCTTGTACTATTGTCAAAAATGGGAATAATTAAGATTCAGAGAAATCTTTTTCAGATTGTTTTGGTACATAGTACAGTGCATTGTAGACAAGAACGTGCAGCAGTAAAGCAACACGTTCATTTTGGACAATACAAAGCTATCCTGTACATTTATACATGCACGATACAGCGAATATCCTCCAAGCATATAGAAGGGTTTTTGGCTAATAAAGGTCTTTAAAGTATAAAACTGCAAGCTTGTCTAGCAGTGTTTACTGCTTGCTGGGGTGGGTAAAACACGAATGATGGTGGCCACAAGAGTAGGTAAAAATGGTTGCAGCTAGTGTCAGTGTCTTGCAGGTTAAAGTGTATCTGAACCCCAAAGCCGTTATATACCGTAATTCTTTGCAGATTACTAGTCATTAGTGTAGTAGTTGAATTTTTTTTTCTTATTTTCAAGTTTCTTGCCAAATATGACAGAGCGCTATGCATGGTGTCATAAGCCTAGGCTTTTTACTAGACAAGAAACAGGAAGTGGGCCATATAAGGTATTTTACTGGCAGAAAAAAAAAAATTATTATTCAAAGTCAAAACAGGGGCAGAGGATTTGATAGATGGAAAGTTGAAAATAATGACTGAAGTTCCGCATTAAAATGCCAAAGCTATTTCTAACTTTTTGCCTGGAAAAGCCCTGGTAATTTTTAGTGGTTTTACAAAGGGTCTTCAAAAAGTTTCCGCACTTTTTTTTTATTTTTAATAAAAATAAAAAAAATAGTGTGGAAACTTTTTGGAGAATCCTTGTATATGGTTTATTGTTTTTATATGTATGTTCTGTAAAAATAAGGCGGAAATGATATATATTTCCAAAACGTCTTTCAGGACAGCACCCGAGAGATCATGGCTCCTCCTCCTACAGGAAACACCTCATCAATTAAGTCTTTAATTGGAGGCCTCCACGTTGCTTCCATCAGTTTTTTGTCTTTCCTCCAGCCGGAGGAACACCTCTGGTGAGAGCTACGATCTCTCAGGGCTTTCCTGGGAGACAAAGGTTCTCAGTCAGTCTTTTTTTCTTAGGAGAGTGATCCTCCCACTTACCTCCTAGCATGGATGGTCCCGTGGGCTCCCTCTCCCTCTTCCGTGCTCAGGGAGAGCCTGTACAGCCCGGGAGGGCTGCCTCCTTTTTGTCTACAGAGCGGTGGTTTGCTGTGTTCTCGCCGACCGCTTGCGAATAGCGGCATGGCGCTTTACAGTGGCCGCCATTGTTCTGGTGGCCGAGGAGAGCCTCGGCCGCGTCCTGTTTGGGAAGAGGCAGCACTTCCGGGTCGGCGCACGCGTCATTTCCGGCCGCAAAGCGCAGAGGGAGAGGGCAGGGTCACCTGGTGCCTTTAAAGTTCTGGTTCCAGGTCAGCGTGGCGGCGTTTTCTTATCTGGAACCGGCGTTTTTCTTCACCACGCGTCCGCAGACAGCTATGGATAGCGATGCAGCGGATAAGGGGGCAAGCCAAGGCACCAGCAAGGCTAAGGTAAGGGACTGTGTGTCCTATTTACACTGGGCCGTTTTCTCCTGTGGGGGGGTATTCACCCTCCCCCCCCTCCATCTCCCCCACCCCCCATCTCCCTGGTGGTGCAGTGGCTGGTGATTTAGCATGTCTGCATAATATCTAGGGGTCTTTTGTAAAAGGTGGTGGTGGTGCATGGCTTGCGGGGCACAAGGAAGTGAAAGTGTTTTTTTCCTATGTGCACCTGGGTGTATTGATTTGTACTGTGTAACAGTTTTTTCTTAGCGTGGTCCCTGTTTTTTTTCTTTTCTGTTTGTGCAGGCCAAAAGTTCTGCTCAACCAGTGAAGAGAAGGTGCCCTGTCTGCAAGGAAAAGTTAAGCGAGGCTTGGACCAAGTCGCTTTGTGCAGATTGCACTGCAAATGTTGTCAGGGAAGAGTCTCCATCCTTTTGTGGCGATCTAGTATCTACAATTAAGGATGAACTCCGTGCCACCTTTCAAGCTTTTAGGTCAAACCTAAGAGAAGAACCAGGCCCTTCAAGGGAACCTAGGGCTCCGCAGCTTTCTTCAGAACCCCAAGACGGCTCTCAAATATTATTGGGAGGTCCCATAGACGCTTCCCAAGAATCTGCTTCTCTTGCTCCAGATGGAACAGACTCTGAGGAGGAAGAAAATGAAGCAGAGAGCGCTTCTAAGTACAAAATGTCGCTTGAAGAAGTCGCAGGACTTTTAAAAGTAATCCATGCGACTTTGGGGATTGAAGAGGAAACGAAGGAGCTCTCCCTACATGACCCCATGTATGCAGGTTTGGGTGATCCAAAAAGCCGTGTTTTTCCAGTCCATTCAATAATCTCGGACATGATTAAAAAAGAGTGGTTGGAACCTGAGAAAAAGCCATTTTTTTTCCCCGGTCTCATAAGAGAAGATTTCCATTTGAGGACAACCCGGATTCCATCTGGAACAAGGTTCCAAAACTGGACTCTGCTTTTTCACAGGTCTCAAAATCAACTGACCTTGCCTTTGAGGACATGGGCATGTTAAAGGAGCCCATGGACAAAAGAATGGATTTGCTTCTTAAAAGGGCTTGGCAGTCCGCGATGAACAATCTAAAACCAGCAATGGCAACAACCTGTGTCGCTAGGAATTTAGAACACTGGATTAACCAGATGAAGGCCCATGTTACGGCGGATTCCCCAAAACAGGAGATTCTGGACTCATTTACAACATTTACAACGCTTTCTGCAGC
This sequence comes from Rana muscosa, assembly GCA_029206835.1. Taxonomy (NCBI): domain Eukaryota; kingdom Metazoa; phylum Chordata; class Amphibia; order Anura; family Ranidae; genus Rana; species Rana muscosa. The sequence continues at coordinate 1,098,503,050 of CM055122.1, read as the reverse complement.
AGTAGCAGAATCCATTCGTATGTCAGCCAGGTCAGCGGCTTTGACCAATTCTGCTAGGAGAGCCTTGTGGCTTAAAACTTGGCCAGGAGATGCTGCATCTAAAAATAGACTGTGTAGCATTCCCTTTGTAGGGGATTTGCTATTTGGTTCTGAGCTGGAGTCCATTCTTGACCGTACGGCTGACAAAAAGAAGGCGTTTCCGGTCAAAAAACAACAGGTACAGACCCGTAAGCGTTTTTTTCGTCCCCAAAAAGGACAACAGGAAGGAAAAACGCAAACCAAAAGGAAGCAGTGGTCTTCCCAGAAACCAAAAGGTAGGAGTGGAGTGCTCTTCCATCCTCCTGCGACCCCCGGAAAGCCGCAGTGACAATCCACCCCAAGTAGGGGGAAGACTCCAGGAGTTCATTCCCCAGTGGAGAGATATCACTACAAATCAGTATATTGTAAACATGCTCTCCCAAGGATACGTGGTGGAATTCACGGAGGAACCCCCAAAAAGATTCCTAGTGACAAACGCCCCGAGGGATCCGGTCAAGGCACTCGCCATGAAGTCCCTAATTCAGGAACTGATATCCCAGAGAGTCATTGTTCCGGTTCCAACAAAGGAGTTCTTCCAGGGGTTCTATTCTCACGTTTTTCCTTGTACAGAAACCTTCAGGAAAGTACCGCCTCATCGTAAATCTAAAAATGCTGAATTTGTCAGAATACAAAAGATTTCGGATGGATTCCATTTTCTCAGTAAGAAGCCTCCTGAATCAAGGATGCTTCATGGCGTCAATAGATTTGCAGGACGCATACCTCCACATTCCTATTGCTGCCAGATCTCAGAGATATCTGAGGTTAGCACTGAGAGAAGGGAAGAAGGTGGTACACCTGCAATTCAGAGCTCTTCCATTCGGCCTGTCATCTTCTCCAAGGGTGTTCACGAAGGTAATGGCCGAAGCTCTAGCACCCTTGCGTTTAGAGGGAATTTCAGTGATTCCTTATCTAGACGACCTGCTACTGTTTGCCCAAACCAGAGATGGACTTCAGAGAAACTTGGACAGAGCATGTGCTCACCTAGAATCCATCGGATGGATACTAAACCTCCAAAAGTCCAATCTGATTCCCTCTCAGGAGGTGTTATTCCTGGGTTTCCGTATCAACTCTGTGGAGCAAAAGATTTTTCTCCCAGAAGAAAAACGGGAAAAGCTGTTAGAGGTTGTGTCTCTCTTACAATCCAGTCAGCTTCTGTCCATCAGGAGGGTCATGTCAGCATTAGGAACCCTGACCTCTTCCATACCGGCAGTACAGTGGGCAAAGCTCCATTTCAGACCGCTGCAAAAGTTTCTGTTAAAAATCTGGGATCGCCAGCAGAATTCACTGGATTCACTGGTGAAGATCCCCACCAAAGTAAAGAGGAGTCTCTGGTGGTGGAAGAACCAGGCAAGACTCTCAGCAGGCCTGTTATGGTCCTTTCCAACCCAGGTAAGGCTAACAACCGATGCCAGCTCCTGGGGTTGGGGGGCTCACATGAGCGGTCGTTGGGGCTCAGGGATCTTGGTCCACAAGGGAAGCACTGAGATCTTCAAACTGGAGGGAACTAAAGGCGATAGAAATGGCCTTAGTGTTCTTTGCAGAAGAAGTCCAAGGGCGACACACACAAATCCTGTCGGACAACGCCACGGCGGTGGCTTACATAAACCGACAAGGGGGCACCAGAAGCAGAATACTTCAAGGCCTAGCAGAGAGCATTCTAAATTGGGCAGAGCTCCATACTCAATCCTTGTCCGCGGTCCATCTAAAAAGGACCCTAAACAGGATAGCGGATTTCCTCAGCAGGAACCAGGTGTACGAAGCGGAGTGGCAATTGAATCCAGATGTCTTCAATCTAATAGTGAAGAAATGGGGACAGCCAAGAGTGGATCTCTTTGCGACTCAGGAAAATACACAAATATTCCTCTTTTTTTCCCTTAACAGGAACGAGTCATCTCTGGGGGTAGATGCTCTGGCGCACAGTTGGAATTTTCACCTCGGCTACGCCTTCCCTCCATTTCAGCTGATTCCGCAGGTCATAACAAAAATCCGGAAAGAGGATATGACCGTAGTCCTCATCACTCCCTTCTGGCCCAAAAGGCCTTGGTTTTCGGCTCTTCTACAGATGCAGATCAAACCATACTGGCACCTTCCCTTGAGACAAGACCTTCTGTTACAAGGTCCTCTGTTTCACCAAGAAGTAGAAAAGCTAAAACTCACAGCCTGGCTTCTGAGGAGCAGCTCTTAAGGAGAAAAGGATTCTCGGATAGGTTGGTGGCTACCCTCCTATCTAGCAAAAAGAATGTTACCAGAGCAATATATCACAAAGTCTGGAAAGTCTTTAACTCCTGGTGCACTACATCCGGCAGACCATTAAAGCAGATTTCTTCTATCTTGGAATTTCTGCAAGAAGGAGCAGACAAGGGCCTAGCGATCAGTACCCTAAAAGTTCAGGTTGCCGCACTGGGGGTATATTTTGAGAAGTCTATTTCATCAGAACCCCTAGTAAACAGATTCTTTAAAGCCCTCACTCGGGCTAGACCGATAGTGATCAAAAACTGTCCGTCATGGGACTTGTCAGTCGTTCTACAGGCCCTGACCAGGGAACCTTTCGAACCTCTTAATTTAACCTCCCTGAAGCTAATTACTTTAAAAACAAATTTTCTAGTAGCTATTACAACAGCTCGAAGAATCAGTGAGCTGCAAGCTTTATCTATCAGGGAACCATTTTTTTTCTATTTTTTCAGACAGAATTGTGCTGAAGACGGATCCTAATTTTTTACCAAAGGTTGCTTCAGTTCAAAATAGAACCCAGGAGATAATACTTCCTACGTTTTGTTCTAATCCGTCGGGTAAGAAGGAAGAAGAATTCCATACCCTGGATGTTAAAAGAGCAGTCTTAAGTTACCTGGAAGCTACTAAAGACTTTAGGCGTTCAGACGCACTATTCATTCTATTTTCCGGAAATAAAAAAGGAAGACAAGCTTCTAGAGGAACCATTGCCAGATGGTTGAGAATGGCTATCTCAGACGCCTATTCCCTTACAGGCCAGGAGAGTCCAGTAAGTATCCGGGCTCATTCTACTAGAGCTTCGGCGGTGAGTTGGGCAGAAAAAGCTGGTGCCACCCCCGAACAAATCTGTAAGGCAGCTACATGGACAAGTCTGACGACCTTTGCCCGTCATTATAGATTAGATCTCATGACGGCTGGGGACCAGGCTTTCGGAAGGAAAGTCTTACAGGCTGTTGTCCCACCCTAAATGGGGTAAGTCTTGATTATCCTCTCGGGTGCTTTCCTGAAAGACGTTTTGGAAAAATGCAAGTTAGACTTACCGGTAACTTGTTTTCCAATAGGCTTTCAGGACAGCAGGATCCCGCCCTTTTTTTATGCTGTGGCTGTAATACTATGTAATAACTGTCGCTTATGTGTTGCAGCTGGGGCTGGAGGTTCTCTACAAACAACTGATGGAAGCAACGTGGAGGCCTCCAATTAAAGACTTAATTGATGAGGTGTTTCCTGTAGGAGGAGGAGCCATGATCTCTCGGGTGCTGTCCTGAAAGCCTATTGGAAAACAAGTTACCGGTAAGTCTAACTTGCATTTTTTTTGGATTATGCTTATTTAAAAAAAAAACGTAAGGCTGTTGGTACTAAAGCTAAACTTTCTACTTGTGTTTTTTTGAACATTACATAGAAGATGAAATGATGAGCATGGTCGCTTTTGAAGCGTGATTTTGTTTTTGGATCCGGTAATAAAAATGCCCATTTCATTAATGTTTTGTAACCATAGATTTTTTTTATTTATTTTTTTTGCCCCTTAGAAGTATGCAAGCAAAAACAATTGGACATATACCCCAAAACACATATTGTAATTAATACTAAGGAGACAAAGCATGTGAGGATTTATTTTGAAAATGAGCATGACATTGAAAGTGCTGTTGTTAAAACCTATGGGGAGGAAATAAAAATGGTAAGCATGATTTTTTTTTTTTTGGTATAGGTCATGTGGGAAGTGTATTGCGTGTAGGTGTATAAAACCTATTCATAAATAATTTGGGCACACTTCAGGGAAATTACCTGGAGGTCAGACAGCGGCGGAGTGTTATCACCAGTCAGGAAATAGACCATGCTAAAAAGATTTTACAGTCTCTTAACCAGGGCACCAGAACAACGTTTAAGTAAGGACCCATTCACATATAGTGTGGTGATTGGCGGTTTTCCTCACTGGATGATCGCCTGTTACCGCCAGGGCACATAGAAAGCAATTCTCTTCTATGTGCCCTGTGAGTTGCAATTATTATTATACTGGATTTGGATAGCGCCAACAGTTTGCGCAGCGCTTTACAACATGAGGGCAGACAGCACAGTTTCAATACAGGAGGAATCAGAGGGACCTGCTCATTAGAACTTACAATCTAAGAGGGGGGGGTGTGTCAAGTGATACAAACAGTAATAGCTGTGGGGGATGAGCTGATGGAGAAAGTATAAGTACAGTTTTTAGATGGGAGCAGGATAGGCTTCTCTGAAGAGAAGGGTTTTCAGGGATCGTCTAAAAGCAAACAGAGTATGAGACAGTCAGACAGATTGGGGTAGGGAGGTTCCTACCTCCGCTCTCCATCCTGACCGATCGAGGGGGTGGAGGAGGACATTGAGGGGGACATGTAACTCCCGGAGGGGGAGAGCAGCACGGAGGGGGACATGCAACTCCCAAAGGGGGAGAGCAGCACGGAGAAGGACATGTATCTCCCGAAAGGGGGACCTGCGACTCCCGGAGGGGGACCTGCGACTCCCGGAGGGGGACCTGCGACTCCCGGAGGGGGAGAGCAGCACGCAGAGTGATACAGGGACAGTCAGCGGTGATCAGGGGGGGGGGTCCGGGGAGAAGCTGTTGGGCTTTATAGAAATCTATAAAGGGAGATCGATGCATGTAACTCCCCCCATCGCACTGATCATCCCTGACTGCCCAGGTATCGGGTGAGGCATCGGTGCACGGTATTGGTACCGATACTAGTATCGGTATCGGGACAACCCTACTGGACAGGTTAATTCCCTGAAATGGTGCAATATAGGTTACGCACTCGGAGCATAAGAAAATCAAGAAGAACATGAGAGGGGGCAAAAGCCCAGGAGGAGAAGAAAGAAGGGAAAGACAAAGCAAAGAAAAAGGGGTGGGAGAAAGAGGGAGCCAAGAGAAGAGAGTGAGGAAGGGCAATGGGGATATGGACTCAGGATCGCCAGGTGGAGCGGTCACGGCCCTCCAATACTAGACGGAGGAAGCAGGGGGAAGGCATATTGAAGCCAAGGTTCCCAAATCTTTAGGAGGTTGGCGTGAGAGTACTTAAAGTGGTAGTGTGATTTTTACCTACAGGTAAAGGGGGTTGAGTGCTGTAGAGCATTTAGCATAATTTTAAATATACCAGAGGCCAATATGGTCCTCTTGCCTTGAAACAATCTTTCTTGCAATTGTATTCACGTACTCCTACATATTTTGTCTTTGTTCAAGGTAATCAGAAATCAAGATACTAATAATGAAAGTGCAAGTCAAGCAAATTCTCCAACTTCTAGTGGTAAGCTGAGCTTGTGCAAAATTGTTACGTTTTATATGCAAGTTTAACTGTCTAAAGCCAGTCGTAGACAATTTGAATTTCTGCTGAACCGGTCAAGATTCAAACCATTTATGGGCAGGCTGAGTGTGCCCAGGTTGATCGATCAACTTGGGTACAACCAGCCTGTTGGATTTTACATGCGATTATTGCAACTGGCAGTTATAACTGCTATCAATTAATCACTATCTTCTCCCGGCGGGGACTACTTCTGCGGGCCAAGAAAGCTTATTGGCTCGGAAATATGGATTCCCCTTTCAGCACTGTATGTTTTGATGGGGGGAATCGAGCGAGGAGTTTGTTCAAAAAATTTGCTCTATCTATGACCATCGCAATGCTTTATATTGGGGGTGTCCAACCTTCGTCCTTCTTGGTCCACATTGGAAGAAGAAGAGGAATTGTCTTGGGCCACACATAAAATAAACCAAAAATAAGGATAGCTGATGACCAGAAAAAAAGTCGGGCAGATCACAAGTTAACGATCGCTGATCTAGATAATGTACCTATCTGAGTAATAGAACTACATTTTTATAATAAAAAAATATTACCAAAAAAGTTAAAGATGGCAACGTAAAATGAGTGCAGCATTTAACACCGTGTTTGATAAACCAACGCATCTATATCTAGTTCAATGGATGTAGTAGCAATTCTCAATGAATTCCAAGGTGCTCATCAGCTACCGTATTTATCGGCGTATAACATGCGCCGGCGTATAACACACACCCCAAGTTTAGGAGGGGATTTTAAGGAAAAAAACTTACATTTAAATGCCCATCAATGCAGCCTTGCCCAGTGCGTTTTCAGCATTGCCCAGTGCCTTTGCAGCCTTGCCAGGCTCTGCCCTGATTTAAAATTGGCCCGATTTCCACTGACTGTGAGTGGAGAGGAGCGAGCGGAGCCGAGATACAGAAAGCCGAGTGTACTTCGGCTAGACTCGGCTCTGCTCACAGTTCCGCCCATCTCCACTGATTGCGAGAGGAGAGGAGCGAGCGCCGCTGACATACAGAAAGCCGAGTGTACTTCGGCTAGTCTCGCCTCCTCTCGCAGTCCCGCCCCTGACTGTGAGCAGAGGAGGCGAGACTAGCCGAAGTACACTCGGCTTTCTGTATGTCAGTGGCGCTCGCTCCTCTCGCAATCAGTGGTGGTAGGCGTGACTGCGAGAGGAGCAGAGTAAAGCCGAGTGTACTTCGACTTTGTGAGGAAATTTGCGAGCAGAGCCAAGATACACAATCAGCCGGGGATCGGCGTATAACACGCACCCACGATTTTCCCCTGATTTTAAGGTGAAAAAGTGCGTGTTATACGCCGATAAATACTGTGTTTTGGTTCTAATTTTGCCCTTCTTGTGCTTCATCCTTTGAAAATGGTTGCTCACAAATAAAGGTGCTGCCAAAAACTGATGACATGAATAGGGGGTGATTGTAAGGTCACAGGACCAGGAACTTTAATATTCTACTACACTAGACAAAAGTTGTGTCTTTAATTTTAATGTCTGAGAATAAAAGCTAAGACCTCTCGGGTACTAAAATGGGGAAACCTTAGTTGTAATTCTGTGCTAGCATCTTGCTACACAATTTTTTTTTTCTTAATCTTTTCCCAAAACGCTTAGGCCCCGTTCACATTGGGGCGGTGGGTGCCTCGACGGTAAAGTGCCTCTATTTTTAGCGGCTCTTTACCGCCAATTTCGCTGCGCTATTCGGCCACTAGCGGGCGGTTTTACCCCCCCCCAACGGCCGAGAAAGGGTTAAAAAATACTGCAAAGCACCTCTGCAGGTATAGCCGCAGTGCCCCATTGATTTCAATGGGCAGGAGCAGTGGAGGAGCGGTATACACACTGCTCCAAAGATGCTGCTAGCAGGACTTTCTCTTATCGTCCATGGATGGACACAGCCCATTAAATCTTGACAAAGTGGGTTATGTTCCTGTTCATAGGAGAGGACTAGGCAGAACATGTTAGCTATCTTAAAAACATGTAACTTTAACAGACTTGAACAGCCCCGCCCCCGTGGTTCCGCCTGTCTCGGCAGGATGGAACAGCTGGGCATTCCCGGGATTTAGGGGTTCTCCTGTCCTCCCTTTCCCTGCTCTCTGTTGCCCTTTCCCCTCCTGCCCTAGGGCCCGCTGCAACTGGGGTGTACCTGTGGGGGGGGGCTCAGAGTCCTTGTGGGGGACTGTGGGGCGCCAGGGTCCACTTTCTGTGAGGGGGATCTGTCTCCTGGGAGTCTCTGCAGGCCTTCTCATCCACATCCCTGGCCTCGGACGCCATTTTTTTGCGGCGCTGACGCCATTTTTAGTGTGTTTTTTTTTCCGTGTTAAAACTTCCATTGGCACCCATTTTGTTGTAGCCGCACTGTGGCGCAGGTCGGTATTGCGGACGGCCATTTTCTTGTGGTCCACGCCCTTTTTATCTGAGGCGTCTGGCGGCCATTTTGGAGTGAGTTTGGCCTCTAGCACTGGCTTCTGAACAGTGCCTTTCTTTCTCCTCCACAGCTTTTTCATCACACACGTGCTGTGTATACAAGGCGGGTAGCGGTGCTAAGCGGTTTTCTTCTGGATGGTGAGTCCCCTGGGTTACCCCCCCCCCCGGTCAGTGCAGCATGGAGGGTGGACTCTTATGTGTGTTTCACTTGGTCCCTGAGGGCTGTCAGTAGGTGTTTATGGAGTCAGTATGTGACCTTTCTTCCCCATACATTGCCAGAGGCAGCAAATGGTGCCCCTGCACCTGCGGTTTCCTTGGATACGTTATAGATAGTCCTGGAACATTTGTTGCCAAGGTAGAAATGGATTGCGGGTGTAAGGGGGGTAAGAAAGCGCCCCCTCCCCCTTCTGGGAAATGTTTGTCAGGGCACTTCTGATGCTGTGAGGGACACTCGCCAGCTGGGAATGCAGCTGGGACTTCCGCAGAGGAGTCTGTCTCCCTTAGGTCACACAAATCTGCCCACTTTGTGAAGTTTTTTTCCTTTGTTACTTTCTTTGATAGTTCATAAATAAGGAATGGGAACAGCCACAGAGGTCCTTGTGGTCCCCCAGCGCATGGCGGTCCATTATCATACAGGACCCTTCTGATAGGAGGTCCAAGGCGGTGATGCTGGGGACAGTGTTGCGACCTATATATGGCTGCGACTTTCCATGTAGAGCAGCACAGTGGTGTAGTGGTTAACTCCCTCACCTGGCAGCAAGAGGGTCACTGGTTCGAACCCGGACCCCATCTGCCTGGAGTTTGCATGTTCTCCCTGTGTCTGTGTGGGTTTCCTCTGCGTACTCCGGTTTCCTCCCACCACCCCAAAGACATGTGCGCCTTCGGCGCCACAGTAAAAACATATGCACTAATACATACACTGTGTATGTATTTAAAATGGCCCCGCCCCCGTGGCAGTTTGCTGGGGTTTGCATGTTTTTCCTGTGTCTGCGTGGGTTTCCTCCGGGTGATCCGGTTTCCTCTCACACTCCAAAGACACGCGCGCCTTCAGCGCCACGGTAAAAACGTATACAGTAATACATATTCGGTGTGTGTGTATGTAAATGATTTCCAGAACCTCTGGTGCTGCGCCGCCTGATTGGCTGGAATGCTGGTCCGCTGGCTAAGCTCAACGACATTGTTAAGATGTCACTGGAGGTAAGAGCACTCTTCTCTCACAGTCCTCTGAGGGGAAGAAGCCGCACCGCTGCCCTCCGATTCCGCACAGAAGCGGTATTTTCGTCAGTAGATCCTCCCGGGCTGACAAGGCTGGGGGACAGAAGCGTCTCTGGGTGCGTGCACGAATGTGCCGGCTAACATTCCATGCTATGCATGGTATTTTGTCCCTGCCCGACTCAAGGGTGAGGGGGGATGATTTTGCGAGTTTGCAGCTCGGTGGACCTCTCTGCTCTCTGACCAGTGGGTCTGCGAGGTGGTCACTTTGGGGTACAAGATAGTTTCTTCTTGTCCACCGAACAGATCTTTCCCTCTAATTTTTCCTCTCCTTCTGGCTCGTCGGTCTGCTTTGATGGGAGCAGTACAAGACTTGCTCTGGTGCAGAATAATTTTACCTGTGCCCCTGGTGGAAGGTGCAAAATCCAAAGTATATACAAGGCAGGGATTGCCGCTCCAAACAGACTCGCCCCTATAGGGAAAAAACCTCTCCAGGAACCGAGGGTGCTGGTAATGCACAAGGCAGTAGAGCAAAAAAAGAGGATATCTGGACAGCCGCACTCCAATCCAACGTGGCTTTTATGAGTAAGCTATGAGAAAGCACTTCTAAGTGTGAAACGCGTTAGTTGTCCCTGTTATTTCATTGCTGTGACATGTAGGGCCTGTTTTATTTTATCACATTTTTCCAATAAAAGCCACGTTGGATTGGAGTGCGGCTGTCCAGATATCCTCTTTTTTTTTCTTTTCTCTACTCTCCTGGTGGAAGGGTTTCAGGGATTCTATTCGAATCTGTTGGTAGTCCCACGGAAGGATGGTGTCCGTCCAATCTTGGACCTCAGGGCCCTCAATACCTTGTAGGGCACCACAGTGGGGTAGTGATTAACGCCCTCACCTGGCAGCAAGAGGGTCACTGGTTCAAACCCGGACCCAGACACCATCTGCCTGGAATTTGCATGTTCTCCCTGTGTCTGCGTGGGTTTCCTCCGTGTACTCCGGTTTCCTCCCACACTCCAAAGACATGCGCGTCTTCGGCGCCACAGTATGAACATATGCATTAATACATACACAGTGTGTGTATGTTTTGTTTTTGGGGAATTCTGGGGTCTCTGGACACCAGGGTTGCATACTTGCATGTCCCCATCTGCAACCGCCATCTGAGTTTTCTGCGCTTTGCGATTTGACTTGGCGTCGGCACCAAGAGTTGTTCACAAGGTGCTTGCCCTGATCTGGGCTTTACTGAGACAGCGAGACAGCGATATCGTGGGCTGCTTGTACGTTCTTCTGAGAGCTGCTTCTGGCTCAGAATTAGAGGAGGACATGTCTATAGCCAGTCAGACCCTCCAGGACTTTGGTTGGGTACTGAACATACAGAAGTCGGTGTTGGTACTGACTCAGTGTCTGAAGTCCCTAGACTTGATCCTGAATTCTTTGGAGGCGAAGGTCTTCCTTCCTTTAAAGCAGTTGCAGACGCTCCAGTCGGCGGTGAAATTGTTGGCATCCCGCAAATGGTCATCTCTCCTCTTTTTTGCACGAGTTCTGGGCCTCATGGTGGCCTCCTTCGAGGCAGTTCCGTCTACCCTATTCCAAACTTGAGTATTGCAGGAAGAGATCCTGTCCACTTGGAACAAATCTCCATTGTCTCTAGATTCAGGTAAGTCAGCTGGTCAAGGCTTCCCTGAGAGGGCGGCTGCATTTCCCGGCTCTTCAGTCCGGGAGGTCGTCCTTTTCCATAGGACTGTGATCACGACTGACGCCAGCCTCACGGTCTGGAAGAATTTCGCCTGCCGATCGATGTCCTCGAAATTCGAGCGATCAGACTGTGCCTCTCCAAGTGGTCGCAGAGACTTCAGGGGCGTCTGATCAGGTTTCAGTTGGACGGCGTAGAGACCTGGCAGGCGAACTATTTGAGTTGCCAGATGCTGGACCAAGAAGAATGGTCTTTTCACCCAGAGGTGTTTTCAAATACTTTGTCGGAATTGGGGGCACACCAGTTGTGGATCTCCTGGTTTCTCGACTCAATCGCAGGTGTCGAGGTTTGTGGCCAGGTCCAGGGTTCCTTGGGCAGACGCGTTGGTGGCTCCATGGGGAATTTATGCCTTTCCCCTACTGGAATTGCTTCCTCGACTGCTCCGCAGAGTGGAGGCTGCGGGGATTCTGGTGATTCTAATAGCCCCAGATTAGTCCCGGCGTCCCTGGTACGCTGACCTCTGGAGACTGAAAGGGAACGTGGTCTGGCAGATTCAATAATCCCCTTCATGTTGAGGGCCCGGGAACCTTCTTCCCGGACGATCTACCATTGCACTTGGTAGGCCTACATCTCTACGTGTGATGAGATGGCCGGGCGCCCACAGACATAGCCGGATTCTCGGATCCTGCTGTTCTTACAGTGCTGAGTGGGTTTGAATCTTGCCTTGAGCACTATTAAGGGGGAAGATTTCAGCCTTGGCTGTCTTTTTTTCCAACGGCTTCTGGTGGTTCACTCACTGGTAAGTACGTGTGTGCAGGGGGTCTGACACATGGTTCCCCCGATGGACCACCGCTTACTCCGTGGACTTGACTCTAGTGCTCTCTGTACTTCAGGAACCTCCCTTTGAGAACATCAGGGAGATTCCACTCTTAAGAAGTTGCCTTTCTAGTTGCCATTACTTTGGTCAGAAGGGTTTCTGAATTGGCGGCCTCGTCTTGCAAGTCGCCTTACTTGGTCCTCCATAAGGATAAGCGGCGCTTCGCCCGCAACCTTCATTCCTTCCTAAGGTGGTTTTGGTTTTTCACCTAAACGAGGACATTGTGCTTCCATCCTTGTGTCCTCAACCATCGCATCCCAGGAGGCTGCGCTACATACCTTGGACGTGGTACGTGCCCTACAGGTGTACCTGTCTGCTACTGCTCCATTTCGGAGTTCTGACTCACTGTTCGTGCCGGTATCTCGTCCACAGAAGGGCCTGGCGGTCTCATCTGTCACCTTTCTAGGTGGATCAGGCTGATCGTAATCCAGGCCTATGTCCTTTAGGGCGGGCGCCTCCCTTTCCTGTCACGGCGCATTCAACCAGGGCAATTGGTGCTTCCTGGGCTTTCCGACATCTAGCATCTGTTTTCAAGGTGTGTGAGATGGCGACCTGGTCGTCTGTTCACATTTTCCCAACGTTTTACAAGGTTGATGTGTGTGCATCTTCGGATGCTTCCTTGGCCGCAAGTTTTTGCAGGCGGCTGTTTGAGGATGCAACTCCTCCGTGAGGCGCTCTGTTTTTTTGGGGTGAAGTTAAGTCTTCTTTTGATTGCTGTTCCCACCCCTCGTTTTTTCTGACACTGCTTGGGGACGTACCACTTTGTCAAGATTTAAGGAGCTGTTTCCGTCCATGGACGATAAGAGAAAATAGGATTTTTTGTTCTTACCGTAAAATCCTTTTCTCGTTCGTCCGTGGACGGACACAGCACCCACCCCTCCTTTTTTTAGTTTGTACTGCTTTACTACGAACTGAGGCTGCTGACTACAGGTAGGAGGGTTATGTACAGAGGGACCGCCCCCTGGGCGGGGCTGTTCAACTCTGTTAAAGTTACATGTTTTTAAGATAACTAACATGTTCTGACTAGTCCTCTCCTATGAACAGGAACATAAACCACTTTTGTCAAGATTTAAGGAGCTGTGTCCATCCATGGACGAACGAGAAAAGGATTTTACGGTGAGTACAAAAAAATCCTATTTTTTTTTTTACCGTCCTGCTAGCGCACCGCTCCAGTGTGAAAAATATAGTGACCCCGCTGCTTTAGTGCTCTTCATCAGTATCAACCTTTTGCGGAAGCGGTTTGTGTTTACTCTATTTTGTGGGGCAGCAAGCTTCTTTTTTTTTTTTGCATCAGCTTATTGAATCTGAACAGATGTGGTTGTTTCCAAAAGAAGTGTTGACAGTATTAAGCTAGGTTGAGGTCAGTACCTAAAGAGTGAAGCGGGTGTGCATACTAGCCATAAGTGTGTAATATACTACTGTATATGCATGCATTTTACATCGGCATTGAGATCAGGAGCTAGGATGTTACAAAATGTCTCCTGTAACTGGGATATCTGTAAAGCACAGTAGAATATAAGTTTCATAGCTTTATTCTTTTTCTCCTCTTTGCTTCTCAGCATCACCTTACTTCGTTTTCTTTCAGGGACCTTTGTAGAATCAAAACCCCAGCTTTGGCAAAAGGGTCAGTCAAAGCCTTGCAAGACTGAGGAAGCATCTTCTGAGGAGCTGAATTGTCAGTCCAATGAGTGTTCACCTTCTGTGAGTTTAAGTTTTCCCAGTCGCTCTGTGTTCAAACCAGTTTATTGTGCCCAAGTAGTCCTTTTAAGATCATTGTAACTTAATACAGCAGCATTTTTCTATTCTAGTAGAAAAATATCCTTGTAAACATTAGACATGTACACACTGAAATATTTCGTTTCGGAATTTCGTTTTCGTCCGAAAAATTAATTTATTAAGTTACTCCCGAAATTCGTTTTTATTTATGTAGTTTTTCGTTAAAAATTGCATTCGTCTGAAAATCTGAATTAATTAAGGTCGAATCTGTCATTGAAGGCTTATGGTGTCTGTCGAATGTTCAAAGAAGATTCGACGGAGCAGCGAAACTGTACGACTCTGCAATCATACATTTCCGGTCGAATGTTCCGCCCACAAGCAGTGATCTTTTCTCTCTATGTCGAATCTTTTCTCTCTATAATAACGAATCTTTTCTCTCTATAATGTCAAATCTTTTCTCTCCTATGTCGAATCTTTTCTCTCCTATGTCGAATCTTTTCTCTCTATAATGTCAAATCTTTTCTCTCTATAATGTCGAATCTTTTCTCTAATGTCGAATCTTTTCTCTCTATAATGTTGAATCTTTTCTCTCTATAATGTTGAATCTTTTCTCTCTATAATGTCGAATCTTTTCTCTCTATAATGTCAAATCTTTTCTCTCTATAATGTCAAATCTTTTCTCTCTATAATGTCAAATCTTTTCTCTCTATAATGTCAAATCTTTTCTCTCCTATGTCGAATCTTTTCTCTCTATGTAGAATAATCTTGGACTAATAGAGTTAAGGTTAGGCACATTCGACCACAGGTTCGATAGACACAGATTGTTATTGTCAGCGTCACGTCGAATCTCCTATCTATATCGAACTGTTGTAGCAACGAAAACGAAAATAAAGCATTTGTTAATGTCGGATCTTTCGGTTTTCGGATTCTGTGCTTTCGTTTTCGTTTGTTAAAACGATAACGAAAATAGCTGAAATTCGGACGAAAATGCATTCGGACGAAAACGAATGCACATGTCTAGTAAACATTAATTATTGTGGCAGTGCTGGTAGAATGATGAAGCACTGTATAAGGCTGATAATAGATTCTGAGGTCAAGTTGGAAATTGTTATGCCAGACCCATTGGAGGATAATTTATTTTGCAGAGAAGCAAATCTTTTCCTAGTGTCCATCCTCCTAAGGGCAGGACCTTGTAAAGGTCATCTTCCTAGCCCCTCAAATATACTCATTGCTTTTGAAAAGGATGTTACAGCATGCATTAACCACTTAACGACCGCCCCATGTACGTATACATGGCAAAATGGCAGGGACAGGCACAATCACGTACCTGTACGTGACTGCCTTCGTATGGGTGAGGGGGTCCCGGCGAATGAAATGCTTCCCCTGCCTGTGTAATGTATACACAGGCAGAGGAAGTGATGTCATCTCTCCATGCGGCGCTCTATTCGTCCAGAGCGCCGAGGAGAGAAGACATCAAGTAAGTGCACGAACAGCCCACTGACACCAGGACACATAGGCACACAATCCCCCCCCCAGTCACCCCCCAACCCCCAGTCACAGTGTCACCGATTGCAGTGATCATTTATTTACTGATCACTGCAACCAGTGACATTTTGTGATAAAAAAAAGTGTCAGGGCAGTTAGTGTTAGGTCCCTTTTAGGTCCAGGGTAGCCCCCTAACCCCCCCCTAATAAAGGCGATTCCAGGGGGACCCCCAAGGTGTTCAGGGGGGACCTCTGGTCCAGTAGCGTGTCTCGTGGCCCTCATGGAAAAAAATGCAACACCCACCATTTTAATCTGTAGGGCCTTTGCTTTAAAAAATATATATAATGTTTGGGGGTTCAACGTAATTTTCTTGCAAAAAAAAAAAAATGTTTTCATGTAAACAAAAAGTGTCAGAAAGGGCTTTGTCTTCAAGTGGTTAGAAGAGTGGATGTAAGCTTCCTAATGTTGTGTATAAAATGCCAGGACAGTTCAAAACCCGCCCCCAAATGACCCCATTTTGGAAAGTAGACACCCCAAGCTATTTGCTGAGAGGCATGTCGAGTCCATGGAATATTTTAAATGTTGACACAAGTTGCGGAAAAATTAAATATTTTTTTTTTTTGTTGCACAAAGTTGTCACTAAATGATATATTGCTCAAACATGCCATGGGCATATGTGGAATTGCACCCCAAAATACATTCTGCTGCTTCTCCTGAGTACGGGGATACCACATGTGTGAGACTGTTTGGGAGCCTAGCCGCGTACTGGACCCCAAAAACCAAGCACCGCCTTCAGGCTTTCTAAGGGTGTAAGTTTTTGATTTCACTCCTCACTGCCTATCAGTTTCAGAAGCCATGGAATGCCCAGATGGCATAAAATTACCCCATTTTGGAAAGTAGACACCCCAAGCTATTTTCTGAGAGGTATGGTGAGTATTTTGCAGATCTCGCTTTTTGTCACAAAGTTTTGAAAATTAAAAAAAAAAAAAAAAAAATATTTTCTTTCTTCATTTTCAAAAACTGAGAGCTGTAAAATACTCACCATGCCACTCCGCAAATAGCTTGGGGTGTCTACTTTCCAAAACAGGGTCATTTGGGGGGGTTTTGTGCTATTTTGGCATTTTATGGCCTTCGAAACTGTGATAGGTAGTGAGGAGTGAAATCAAAAATTTGCGCCCTTAGAAATCCTGAAGGCGGTGCTTGGTTTTCGGGGTCCCGTACGCGGCTAGGCTCCCAAAAAGTCCCACACGTGGTATCCCCGTACTCAGGAGAAGCAGCAAAATGTATTTCTTTATCGTACACCACGGGACACAGAGCCAGTCATTACATAATGGGTTAAGGGTCACCAGCGGTGATTGGACACTGGCACAACCAATTGAATGCAGTTCTCCTCCATATAACCCCTCCCATCAGGGGAGTTCCTCAGTTTTTTCGCCAGTGTCTAAAGGTGTTGGACGCGATAGGATGTGCTAAAGGAAAGCTCTGCCAAGGGAGACCCTCTGGGGGAAAAGAGCTATGCTTTTGGACCCATCCAAGACGCCTAAAGTAAGCCAAAACTGGATGGGATCCGGGCCTCACGTGTGAGGCGTCGCCTGTAATGTCTCTCTTCGGAGGACTGGGCTCTAAGGTCCAGCACTTTCGCTACTTCGCTAAAAGTCCTGGTAAGAGTCTTTTACAAGGCCCAGGGGAGAGGCATCCTTTAAATAGGAACCTATAACCCTGAAGGTTGGCACACACAGCCCGCCGTGATGGGTGAAGATTGGTATCTGTCTGATTTTCAGCAGAAAAAAGCCTGCGGCGAGGATAAAGGTAAGAGGTTAGAGTCCTAAACTAAGGACCTTTCCTAAGGATAAGTGGATGTCTTCTCTTATGCCGCCACTGGGGGGAGTAAAGAGCTGTGTGTTAACTCACCTCGCTCTGTTCAGTGTCTGTTTCCTGGGACAAGCACACTGTGAGTTTCCTCTGCTGCAGAGTCTTGCTTGGGCACCTCCCTCCTCCTCTTGAATGGCCGACCAGACACCTGCAGAAGCAGGTAAGGATGGCAGGGTGCTGGATAAGGGAGCTTCCCTTGCACCGTAGTCGCCGCCATTGAGCTCTAGGAGCCGTGCACGCTCACGGGGGCGCGCTTTATCAGCGGCAGGAGGGACGGGAGGTCGCGAGCATGCGCGGGCACGTGAGCGCGCGCAGGCACGTGAAAACGGCGCCTGTTTACAAAGGCATAAAGGTCTGCAGTAACCAGCAAGCTCACTCCTTTTGGAATACAGCAGCATTACAGGGACGTAAGGCTCCATGTGGACAGGCTGGGTACTACCGAGACAGACACCCACTTTTGTGCATAAAACGGTGTGTTTAAAGTTGCATACTTTATGTAGATTGCTAAACTTAGCACAGTAGTATATGCATTTTTGCTACCTTGTTTTTTTCTTAGCAGTATGCCTTCCAGGGGAAGAAATTCTGACAAAAGAGATAAAAAAAAGCACCGCCGCCTGAGACGGGAGGCTCTAGCTGTGCTGACTCGGTACCTTTCTCTCCTGTATTATCTGACGCAGCTGTACAGGATGAGCCATTACCACTATCGGGTATGGCAGCTTCCCCAGTGAAGCCTGGGCCTGCGTATGTCTGAGGACACTTTGTCAGCAGCCCTAAATAACCTAGAAGAGAGAATCGCCACATTAATCGCTAAGTCTTCTAAAAAGGACAGAAAGCGAAGCAGATCTCCTTCGGTGGTTGACCTCCGTTCAGAAAAATCTGAGAATGAGGAGGATGAAGAAGATGCTACACCGGCAGAGGATGAGGAGTCGGACGGATCAGGGATATCAGATAAGCCTTTCTCTGCATCCCAGATTCTGAAGTCGCAGGTGCAATGTTATGCTGGAACAGTGCGTTCTGCATTTAAGTTACCCTCTTCGGAGGTAACTGAATCACCTGTCTCCTCCCTGGGTTCATTAAGATCCCTGCAGGGTGCATGCTCTTTCCCGGTTTATCCATTACTAGAGGATCTGATTTACGCAGACTGGCAACACCCAGATAAGCGTTTCTCACCTCCAAAAAAGTTTGACATTCTTTATCCTATGGACGAGAAGTTTTCAAAGAAATGGAGCCTGCCTTCTGTAGACGCAGCTATTTCTAGTGTAAATAAGAACCTGACGTGTCCGGTGGACAATGTACAAGTGTTTAAAGATTCTTCTGAGAAAAAGTTGGAATCTTTACTTAAATCTTCCTTTCTTTTAGCCGGCTCAGTTACCCAGCCTGCTGTAGCAGCAGTGGGGATGTGTCAGGTCATCAGACAGCAGGTAAAACAGGGGCTGAAGGATCTGCCTCAGGAACAGGCCAAATTATGGGAGAATTTGCCTAAACCCTTATGTTTTACAGTGGTTGCCATGAGAGATTCTATTCTACAAGCATCGCGCCTAAGGCCTCGTACACACGGCCGAGATTCTCGTTGAAAAAAACATGTCGTTTTTTTCGACGAGATTCTGGAACAAGAAACTTGTCCCGGCCGAGTGTACACACGCTCGTTTCAAAGAACCCGCGGTTCTTTGAAAGGAGTGTACGCGGTGACGTCATCGACTACGTCGAGCATGCGCTCGTCACATTCGATGCCGTCGCCGCCATCTTGGTATACCCTACGTATGCCTAGGAAGCTACCGCGCATGCGTCGAATTCATTTTGAACATGCGCGGGCTTCCGGGAGGACAGGTAAGTGTACACACACTCACTTTTCTCGTCGAGAAACATGCCGAGGAGAATCTCGACGAGAAAATAGAGAGCAGGTTCTCTATTTTCTCGTCGAGGTTTCTTGTCGGTTTTCTCGACGAGAAACCCGATAGCAGCGTACACACAACCGATTTACTCGGCAAGACCTCTCTGCCAGCAAGTTTCTTGCTGGTTCTTGCCGAGAAAATCGGTCGTGTGTACGAGGCCTTCCACTCCAGCTGGTGCATATGCGCAGAGTTATTTGGAAGCATTGGTCAGCAGAAGCTCCATGCAAAAGACTCTTGGCCAGTTTCCCCTTCCATGGCGAACGCCTATTTGGGGAGGATCTGGAAAAATATATCCAAAAGATATCAAGCGGTAAAACCACTCTTTTACCTGAGAGAAAGAAAAACAAGAGGCCTTGTTTTAAATGTTCTCTTTCCCCGGCTCCAGGGAAACCTGCCTCCAGCCAGTGGCAGCAGCATTTTCAGCCAGCCACAAAAGCCAAAGGAAATCAGGCTCAGAAGAACAAGAAGCCGTGGGGTTCAAGAGCCAACAAGCAAGACCCCAAAGCCTCTCTGTGGGGGGAAGGCTTTGTCAGTTTTCAGCGGCATGGCAGACAGAAATCCAAGACAAGTGGGTAGTATCTACAATATCCTCAGGGTACAAACTGGAAGTTCGAGAGATCCCATCTTCTCAGTTCCGAAGTTCAAGACTCTCCAAAGATCCACAAAAAAGAGGATCCTACTTCAAAAGTTTTTGATCACTTACTGTCTCAAGGGGTGGTTACAGAAGTACCCCTAAAGGAGCAAGGTTCAGGTTTTTATTCAAACCTCTTTGTGATTCCAAAACCAAATGGACACGTAAGACCCATCTTGGATCTAAGATCTCTAAATCGGTTTCTGAACATACACCATTTTCGAATGGAAACGGTTGGATCCGTGGTCGCCTCCCTACAAGGCGGACAATGCATGGCGCCCATAGACATCAAGGACACATATTTTTACATATACCGATACATCCCGCTCACCAAAAATTCTTAAGGTTTGCGGTAGAACATCGCCACTTCCAATTTGTGGCCCTGCCCTTTGGTGTGGCTACTGTGCCCAGAGTATTTACTAAGGTCCTAGCTCATCTGTTGGCAAATCTTGAGGACACAGGGCATAGCGGTAACAGCCTATCTAGACTATCTACTTGTAATAGATCAGTCGGTGGCAGGATTAAATTGCGCTGTGCTCACTACAGTAAAGTATCTGGAGCATTTAGGATGGATTGTAAACCTACAAAAATCCGCTCTGCAAGCCCAAAGAAGGGTAGAGTATTTGGGCCTGATCATAGACACAGCCCAAAGGAGAGTATTCCTACCAGAGCCAAAGATACAGTCTCTGATAGAACTGATCCACAAGATCAAGGCAAAAGAGAGGCCATCAATTCGCCTTTGCATGAGGCTACTAGGGAAGATTGTGGCCTTGTTCGAGGCTGTCCCTTACGTCCAGTTTCATTCGAGACTACTGCAAAGCAGTATCTTAACTACCTAGAACAAAAAGATTCAAGCTCTGGATGTTCCCATGCGCCTGTCTCCACAAGTGCGCCAAAGTTTCAACTGGTGGCTAGAGACCAAGAACCTACGGAAGGGAAAATCCTTCCTCCCAGTCACCTGGAAGGTGGTGTCTATGGATGCCAGCCTATTGGGCTGGGGAGCAGTGTTTGAAGAAGCTTCAGCCCAGGGAACCTGGGCCAAGACACAAAAGAGCCTGCCCATCAACGTACTGGAGATCCGCGCAGTATATCTAGCCCTCAAAACCTGGACACACAGGTTACAGGGCCACCCGGTTCGGATTCAATCCAACAATGCTACTGCAGTAGCTTACATCAATCACCAAGGAGGCACCCGCAGTCGGGGTGCTCAGAAGGAGGTGAAGCGAATTTTAGCATGGGCAGAAGATCATGTTCCTTGTCTATCTGCAATCTTCATCCCAGGGATAGAAAACTGGCAAGCGGACTATCTAAGTCGCCAGCAGCTATCACCAGGAGAGTGGTCTCTCCACCCAGATATCTTTCAGGCCATATGCCAGAGATTGGGGACCCCGGATGTAGACTTGCTAGCTTCCAAGTTCAACAAGAAGTTGGACAACTTTGTGTCCAGGACAAAAGATCCTCTAGCCTACGGAACAGATGCTCTAATAATTCCCTGGAATCAGTTCTCACTGATCTATGCTTTCCCCCCGATCCCTCTCTTACAAAGACTACTTTGCAGGATCAAAAAGGAGGGCATACCAGTAATCCTAGTGGCCCCAAATTGGCCCAGGAGGCCTTGGTACGCCGAAATCGTAAAGATGATGGTAGGAAGACCCTGGAAGCTTCCGCTGCGACACGACCTGCTGTCTCAGGGTCCAGTATTCCATCTTTCCTTACAAAAGCTAAATTTGACGGTCTGGCTGCTGAGACCCACATTTTGAAGAAACGAGGGGTCTCTGGTCCAGTTCTTTCTACGCTCATTAATGCTAAAAAAACAGCCTTCAGACCTATCTACTATAGAGTCTGGAAAACATACGTTTCCTGGTGTGAATCCAGAAGATGGAATCCTCAGAAATATGAAATAAGCAGGATTCTTGCCTTTTGCCAGTTAGGAGTGGATATGAAATAAGCCATCAAGGGTCAAATATCGGCTCTATCAGTCTTCTTTCAGAGACCATTGGCATCTCATTCCCTAGTTCGGGCGTTCATTCAGGGGGTACTGAGGATAAATCCGCCAGTCAGGTCTCCCTTGTGCCCATGGGATTTGAATTTGGTATTGTCAGTGTTGCAAAAGCAACCTTTTGAACCTATTCGCCATATTCCTTTAATTATTGTAAGTAGGAAATTGGCCTTTTTGATTGCTATTGCTTCTGCTAGAAGAGTATCAGAACTAGCAGCTCTTTCTTGTAAAGAGCCTTATCTAATTTGTCACAAAGAAAAAATTGTACTACGACCCCATCCTGCCTTTTTACCCAAGGTGGTGTCGGCTTTTCATTTGAATCAAGACATTGTTCTGCCTTCTTTTTTTCCAGACCCGCGAACGGCGGGGGAAAAGTTATTGCACTCTCTAGATCTAGTGAGAGCGGTAAAGGTGTATCTGGAGGCAACCGTTCAGATACGTAAAACAGATGTTTTGTTTATTTTGCCAGATGGTCCCAAGAAGGGCCAAGCGGCATCAAAATCCACCATTTCCAGGTGGATTCGACAAGTAATTGTTCAAGCTTATGGTTTAAAAAACAGGATTCCTCCTTTTTCTGTTAAAGCACACTCTACCAGGGCGATAAGTGCTTCATGGGCAGTGCATCACCAGGCTTCGATGGCTCAGATCTGTTAAGCTGCAACTTGGTCTTCAGTCCAATTTTCCAAATTCTATCAAATAGATGTGAAGGGACATGAGGATTCCGCCTTTGTGCGAAGTGTGCTGCAGGCAGCAGTATAGGGCTTCTTGTCCGCAAGCGGCCTGCTTGATCTGGGTCTCCCACCCTTCATATTGAGCATTGCTCTGGGACGTCCCATTATGTAATGACTGGCTCTGTGTCCCGTGGTGTACTCAAAGAAAATAATTTTACAGGTAAGCTGTTATAAAAATCCTGTTTTTGGGGTGCAATTCCACATATAACCATGGCATGTGTGAGCAATATATCATTTAGTGACAACTTTTTGTAATTTTTTATTTTTATTCTTTCTTTGTCATTATTCAATCACTTGGGACAAAAAAAAAAAATATTTAATGGGCTCAACATGCCTCTCAGCAATTTCCTTGGGGTGTCTACTTTCCAAAATCGGGTCATTTGGGGGGGGGGGGGTTTGTACTGCCCTGCCATTTTAGCACCTCAAGAAATGAGATAGGTAGTCATAAATTAAAAGCTGTGTAAATTCCAGACAATTGTACCCTAGTTCGTAGACGCTATAACGTTTGCGCAAACCAATAAATATACGCTTATTGACATTTTTTTTTTTTTACTAAAGACATGTGGCTAAATACATTTTGGGCTAATTGTATGACTAAAATTGAGTTTATTTGATTTTTCTTAACAAAAAGTAGAAAATATAATTTTTTTAAAGTTTTCGGTCTTTTTCAGTTTTTTATATCGCAAAAAAAAAAAATCACAGAGGCAATCAAATACCATTAAAAGAAAGCTCTATTTGTGGGAAGAAAAGTACGCAAATTTTGTTTGGGTACAACATTGCATGACCATGTAATTACCAATTAAAGCAGCGCAGTGCCAAATTGTAAAAACACCTCTGGTCTTTATGCTGCGTATTGGTCCGGGGCTTAAGTGGTTAAGGCCTCTTTCACACAGGGCGGATCCGTGAAGATCCGCCCCGTGAAGCTCCGCTTGGTCAGCGGGGATCGCTCCGTTGATCCCCGCTGAGCCGACGGATGACTGGGCGGTCCCGGCACACTGTGCAGGGACCGCCCTGTCAGAGCGCCGCTCTCCCCTATGGGGAATCGGATGACGACGGACCGTAGAGTCCGTTGTCATCCGATCCGCTCCGCAGACGGAAGGAAAAATAGGATTTTCCTCCGTCACACTTTTTCGGAGCGGATGTCAGCGGACATGTCACCGCTGATATCCGTGCTTCCATAGGGGTGCATGGAGGATCCGTTTCAGGTCCGCCTAAAAAAACTGACAGGCGGACCTGAACGGACCTCCGTGTGAAAGAGCCCTAAGAATGGTGCATAGTGATTTTTTTGTTTGTTTTGTTTATGGGAAAATGATATATGATACACAGAGGTGTGTGTGTGTGTGTGTGTGTATATGTATGTGTGTGTGTATGTATATTGCCCACCCCAATTTTGGGCCACTATATGTGTAAATTTAGGGGAAGTCTGAGCCAATAGTTGGGCTCAGACCTATTTTATAGTTCAAATTATTTGCTCTGCTCTGGGTGTGATACTGCCCGGCAGTGTTATTCTCCTTTGCCTGCAGGTGGCACCGGCACCCCCGTGATCCAACCTGTATCACAGCACCTTGGGTGTCTTCTCTCGGCAGCCGTGCAGTGGGTGTGGTCTACCCGCTGTGCATGCTGGGAGAGGGTACAAAAGGGGCAGACGCCATTTGGCGTGAGGCGATTCCAGGGGGACCCCCAAGGCGTTCAGGGGGGACTTGGTCCAGTAGCGTGTCTCGTGGCCCTCATGGCATGGGATGCGTGTGTTTTGGTCTCGGGCACCTTTAGCTCGAGGCTCTGCTGCTGCATATTAGGCCCAGCTCTCCTATCGAGGGCCTATGCTTCAGAGAAGGCTCTCAGGCTGCCCGGTTGTAGGGGGTCCATCTTTAGGGAAGGAGTTTCAGGGGAAGATCAGTCCCGGCGGAGATAGCGACGGTACGGTTGTCTCGGCGAGAGGCCTGGAGGCCTACCTAAAGAGGGATCCATCATCTCTGACATCCGTGCTCCACTCCGGTTGCTAGGACCTCAAAGGGACTATCCGGGTGAGCAATACCCACTCAGGCTTGAGTGGCGACGAAAGTGTTCTCTAAGTGCTTCCCCTACTCTGTTCTCTCTCTCTCTCTCTTTCTCTCTCTCTCTCTCTCTCTCTCTCTCTCTCTCTCACACTCACTCACTCACTCACACCTGTGTGGACATTGGTTTTATTACAAAGGAACTTCCGCCTAGACAACGGAGACCAGGGATCCACTCTGGAGCGGTAACTCGCCACAAGACCCAAAAACATTAACACCGCTCGCCCCTCTCTACACAATATTACCCAAAGTATTGGGGCGCCTGCCTTTACACGCACATGAGCTATAATGGCAATCAACGTCCATAGGGTTCAATATTGAGGTGGCAGCTATAATGCCTTCAACTCTTCTGGGAAGGCTGTCCACAAGATTTAGGAGTGTGTCTATGGGAATGTTTGACCATTCTTCCAGAAGCGCATTTGTGAGATCAGACACTGATGTTGGAGAGAAGGCCTGATTCACAGTCTCCACTCTATCGGGTTGAGGTCAGGACTCTGTGCAGGCCAGTCACGTTCCTTCACCCCAAACTAGCCCATCTGGTTCTTTTATGTACCTTGTTTGTGCACTGGTGCACAGTCATGTTGGAACAGGAAGGGGCCGTCCCACACTGTTCCCATAAAGTTTGGAGCATGAAATTGTCCAAAATGTTTTGGTATACTTTACATTGTAGCAAAGTTTTATTTTCTTCAGTGTTGTCACATGAAATGATATATTAAAATATTTACGGGGGCGTGGCCTAACTCCGGACTAAGATGGATGCTTGAATCCATAGCTCCGTCTATCCGGGGAAGCTAAAATCAGCTACAGGACTCAGCAGGCGCCAGGAGGGTATGGGCAAGGGTGACCGAAGCTCCTCAGCAGCCCGGGAAATGATGGAGCCGAACCAGCAACCGCAGACAACCATCCCAGCGATGTTCCGGACTTCACTGGGGAAGGCCTCAAAGCCGCGGCCTCGCCTAAGCCAGCCATGCCGCTCGGCGGTTCCATGCCCTTAACGAATAGCGCAAACGGCGCAGAGAACCAGGTGTTATCACCACCCCAGCAATTACAAGTCCTCAGCCTATCAGATTTGCAAGCTAACATGCATGCAATGTCAATGGACATCAAGGCATCCTTTTTAGCAGCCATTAATGAAATCCGTGCTGACATACAGGGGATCGCAGCAAGAACAGGAGCAGTGGAGCAGGCCACAGCGCGCCAAGCTGATGCAATTAAACAGGTACAAAAAAATGCTGACTTGCACCTTCACCACATTGTGGAAATGCATCGCCATTTAGAAGATTTAGATAACAGGAAGACGCCATAATATACGGATTAGAGGGGTCCCAGAAACGTCTGACCAAAACCCAATTGAATACACTGCAGCAGCAATATTCAATGACATTTTAGACAGACCACCAGATTCTCCTGTAGAATTTGAGAGGATTCACAGGGCCCTCAGACCCAGGGGAAGAGATAATGACCCCCCCAGAGACATAATTTGTTGTCTAGTAAACTTCCCTCTAAAGGAAGCAATTCTCAAAAAAGCAAGAGAAAAGAACAGAGTGATATTCAACAGAAATTAAATCAAACTGTATCAAGATCTCTCGAGCATCACGTTGCAGCAGCGCAGGGCCTTACGTCCGATTACAGAACAATTGCGCACTAGGGGAATCCCTTATAGATTGAAATTCCCCTTTTGCCTCTCTGCCACGTGGAGAGGTCACACTGTTTTACTCCGCACGCCTGAGGACCTCCGATCTTTCTGCGAAACTCTGGATATTCCTATGACAGAGGTCCCAGAATGATTACAACTCTTTCATGCTTATCAAATCTTGGATCACAGTTTCTAACAACTACACTCCAAGAACCCAAAGAAACAGAGATCGCCGACGGAGGTCACCATCACTGCACCACAGCAGGAGAGAGGTGTTTCAAGGAAGCCCTGGAATCTCACCACCCAGACGCATGGATCGCCGAGATCAAATGGACACTTGAAGGTCACGCATCCGAATAAAAATGCCAACCAGCTACCAAAGGAAAAAGTAGAGAGTAAAACCCAGTTGAGGGAGTCTTCACTTAGCCGTTAAGCTAAGAAGCTGTAGGAAGCCGTAACTGCAAGACTGCACCCCTCCCCTATTTTTCTGTGTCTTTTTTTGTTGGCTTGTTTCTTTTTCTGTTTTTTATTCTTCTCGTTCATAGAGTTGTTATACTCCTAAATCAAGGCAAATCTACTAAGAGCCTCGAAGCAACTACGGGACTTTGGAAGAGAATTAGAACTAAAAGGTATGCAGATTCCGCCCGAGTGAATGGGACACCTGTAAGTATTACACATAAACACTCAGGTTTCAGGCAAGCTGTGAAGTTATTAGTCACTCGGGCAGATCTCATACTCTTGATTTCCTAAGGATATTCTAGCCGCCTTTGCCTGATCATTTAAGCTCCGCAAAAAATCTTCTATGCTTAGGTTATTACAATCAATAGGACCTTGATTATCTCAGGTGGATTATGAAGGATTCTTTTCAATAACCAGCAGAAAAATAATATTTTAGATATGTCAAATCAGAATATAGGCTATAAGACAAACAGGTTTTATCACAATTTAATTTGCAATATTTTTCCTTAATGGGGATACAGTTCATATACCCACGAAACCGAACGCTACAAACGTTTTTTTTTTGTGTATTGTTAACGGTTGAGATAATATCAAGGTCAATATTTGCTTATTCCTAATTAATATAATAAGGCAAGACGGCGATTCTCATCATCCAGATTTCAGACTTGAACATGCAGGTTAATATATGCCAGTGAAAATCTCTTGCACCCTGAGATCAGACAGGAATGACATCTCCTTATGTTGAGAGATAATGCCATCATCAAGGAGAGTATGTATGACATATATAGGAAAATTGCCACTTAGATCCTCACTTGACGTGTTGCCCTGCATGAGCAAAAAATGGCTCTCGTGATAGTTTGGAAATGAGAATTAATAGATATGGCTTAGATCAGAATATCTATCTTCTGGTTGTGGTTTATATAATTTTTGCTTGTTTTTATGTAGTTGGCATCACAATGTATTGATAAACAGATACCGTAACTTAGAGTACAATTATACAGGGGCTCCATCTAGTGGTCAAAGTATAAAATTGCATTAGTAATATCTCCCATATCATCTCTAATCTACATTACGTGTCTTACAACGCACAAAATAGTTTCCTACTATATGCAGAAGTGTTTGATTGATTGTGCTGATTCATATGATATTAAGACATACCGACTCAAATCCAATACAAAAAGATTTACACCCTCCCCCAGACCCATTACACCATTCCAACATCCTGAAACACCAAAATAACTTGCTCAGCTAGCTTCACCGGATTGCTAGAAGACATAAAGAGAAAAAGAAAGGAAAAGATTCTTAACTAGACAGGAATATAAAAGTAATAAGTGTCTTCTGACTTGTTTCTTTCTCGTACATCACGGGACACAGAGCGACATAGTCATTACTATGTGGGTTATATAGATACCTTCAGGTGCTGGCACTGGCAACTTCCAAAACCGGAAGTACCCTCCCCTATATAAGCCCCTCCCATCCGGGAGTACCTCAGTTTTTTGCCAATGTCTAAGGTGTTGGCCAAGAAGTAACATGTGTTTTTCACTGAGCTTGCGTACAGGTTCTTTTGGGCCTCAGTAAGCTATTCCGGATCCGACCAAAAAAGCTTCATAGCTAAACGGTCGGTACCCGGGCCTTGCAAGAAAAGAGCAAGGTTTTGCCTGTAATGCCTCTCTTAGGAGGGCTGGACCCTGGGATCCAGAGCTCTGGTCATACCCACGACCAAGATGTTTTCTGTGCAGGGTGCTATACAGGTCCAGGGGAGTGGAATCCTTGGGAACCCGGTCCCTGAAGGTTTAATTACAATGCCTGCCGTGATAGGTGAAGTTTGGGCTTCTGTGGACCAAACAGAGTCCTGCGGCGAGGAAAAGGTAAGTGGGGGCCCTCAGGAACTTGGTTCTATTGGGGGACCCCCAAGCCTATTTTGTCTTTCTGCCTGTTACCTAAGGTATTCCCGCTAATATTCTGTGCATGCCTGTTACTACTAAGAAAATGTAAAAAAATGTAATAGTAGGCAAAAAAAAAAAAAAAAAGGTAAGAATCGCGGTACCTGTGTTAAACACTAGAGGCCGCTATGGTTCTTTTTTCTTGTAATGTGGATTTTTTTCTTCCAAAGTCAAATCCAGGCAGTTGGTAAGTTCTCTGCTGGGAAGCTGTCTCCTCTGCCCTGTTGCTGCGCTTATCCATCCCCGGGCCCTGCGGCATGGACCCTGGCTCCCATCTAGCTCCTTATTTTTTTTTTAAAAAGAGCGCCGAAGGCGCACGTGTCCGTGCGCGTGCCTCTATATATAGAGGCGATCTGGAAAAAGGGGCGGAGCTGGTGGATGACGCTCGGTGTGCGCCGGGCCGCTACTGCGCATGTGCGGGCGTCCAGCGTGTTTAAAGGCACAATCACAGCTGGCTATTGAAGTGCACAGACAGAGCTAGCAACAGTAAATAAGGCACACAGAGGCGGTTGATGCAGGCATCCTCTAGAAAGGTACTTTAGTAGACACCAACTGTTATATAGCAGCAATTGTGCTAGACTATTATCAGTAAAAGTGGTGTATTACGGCTGGAATACCTCAGCTTTGGGCTTAGGAATATGCCGTCCAGAAGCTCCGGAACTAAATCTTCAAGGAAGCGAAGGGGGTCTCCATCGGGCTCTGAGGATCTTGGGCATGCTTCTGCTGCACCAGTCTCCCCTGAAAATTCAGAGGTTAGTGACCGTAGAGACCCCGCAGGAGTACCTGGTACTGTGGCTGTCCTCAGTTCACCTGCTCCTGTGTATGTAACAGAGGAGGTTTTTTCCTCAGCTCTGGGAGGATTAGAAGAGAGATTATCAACATTGATCGCTGCCTCCCTGTCACAGGGAAAGCACGCCCGATCTCCGTCTCCTCCTGCAGAGTACCTGTTAGCGGAGCAACAGTCCCATACAGGGATCGACCTGCCTGAAGGGGATCAGGATGAGGTTGATTCTGTTATAGAGGAATCAACAGTGGAGGAACCTTTCTCAGCATCTCAAGCTGAAAGATTATGGGTTCAGTCTCTGACTAACATGGTCCGATCAGCATTTAAAATGCACCTTGCGGAACCATCAACCACTACTGTCTCCTCGCTGGGGTCGCTAAAAGCTCCCCAGACTGTCTGTTCCTTTCCACTTCACCCTTTACTGGAAGGGCTCATTTACCAGGATTGGGAACATCCTGATAAAATATTTACTCCCCCCAAGAGATTTCCGGTGGTCTATCCCATGGAGGATAAGTTCATCAAAAAATGGAGGGTCCCTACAGTGGACGCAGCCATCTCTTGTGTGAATAAATCACTGACATGTCCAGTGGATAATGTCCAAATGTTCAAGGACCCAATAGATAAAAAATTGGAGTCCTTATTAAAATCTGCTTTTTCTACAGCAAGCTTGGTGACACAACCAGCAGTGGCAGCTATTGGGGTCTGCCAAGCAGTGAAGGATCAGTTGAAACAGGTCTTAAGGGACTTGCCAGATCAGCAGGCCCTTGCCCTAGCTGACCTACCTAGAGCCTTGTGTTTTGCGGTGGACGCCATAAAGGATTCAATCCATCAGGCCTCCCGCCTTACGCTGTCTGTAGTACATATGCGCAGGCTTCTATGGCTCAAAAACTGGTCTGCTGAAGCTCCCTGTAAAAAATTGCTGGTTAGCTTCCCATTTCATGGTGAACGCTTATTCGGGGAAGACCTGGACAAATATATCCAGAAAATTTCCAGCGGTAAAAGTACACTCTTGCCGGTTAAAAACAGAGTTAGAGGTCCCTCTTTTAAGAGGCCTGCTTCTCCAGTCCCTGGGGCATCGGCTGTGAAACAGTTCCGACGGCCTCCTCGGTCAAATCCCGGGGGTAAAAATCAGGGACAATCGCAGGGTAATAAGAAACCCTGGGTCAGGAGAGGTACAAAACCTCCCCCAAAGTCAAATGCATGAAGGGTTGCCCCCACTCAATCGGGTGGGGGGAAGACTTCAGTTGTTCGCAGAGACCTGGCGGGACAAGATCAGAGACAGATGGGTGCTCTCCGCAGTAAGTCTGGGATACAGATTGGAGTTAAGACTCTCCTCCTTCCCATTTTATGAGGTCAAACGTGCCAAGGGATCCCCGGAAGAGAGAGTCCCTCCTGTTGGCACTAGAACAACTATTGCTCCAAGGAGTAATTATGGAGGTTCCCCTGGAAGAATGGGGGTTCGGGTTTTACTCAAAACTCTTTACAGTCCCGAAGCCAAACGGGGACGTGAGAGGCCCATATTAAATCTAAAAGGGCTAAACAAATTCCTACATATCAGGACTTTCCGGATGGAGTCGATCCGATCGGTGGCCACTGCCCTACAAGGGGAGGAATGGTTAGCCTCGATCGACATCAAAGATGCTTATTTGCACATTCCCATCTTTCCAGTCCACCAAAAATTTCTACGCTTTGCAGTAGAAGGGCGCCATTTTCAGTTCAGAGCCTTACCCTTCGGTCTGGCCACAGCACCACGAGTGTTTTACAAAAATTCTGGCCCCATTATTGGCCAATCTAAGAACACAAGGTGTAACAATAATGGCATATCTAGACGACTTGTTGCTGATAGACCACTCAGTGAAAAAACTAGAAGTGGTCGTTCACAAGACAATCAAGTATCTGGAATCTCACAGTTGGATTATCAACCGAGACAAGTCAGCCCTAAAACCAGTAAAAAGTCTGGAATACTTGGGGCTAAGGCTGGATTCAGGCCAGAGAAAAATATTCTTGCCTTGAGAAAAGGTGTTGTCTTTGAGAGATTTGATCCACCTAGTGGGTACAAAAAGACAGCCGTCCATACGCCTGTGCATGAGGTTGCTGGGAAAAATGGTGGCATCATTCGAAGCAGTACCCTACGGTCAATTCCATTCAAGGAATTTGCAAAGGGCCATACTGTCAGCCTGGAACAAAAAAGTTCAGGCCCTAGACTTACCAATGTCCTTGTCCCCTTCCGTTCGCAAGAGCCTCCGTTGGTGGTTGGTTCTCCAGAATCTGGAAAAAGGGAAATCCTTCAGTCCGATTTCTTGGAAGGTGGTCACTACAGATGCCAGCCTTATAGGCTGGGGAGCAGTACTGGAGCAATGGTCTCTCCAGGGCAGATGGTCGGATGCAGAAAAGGCCCTGCCCATCAATCTCTTAGAGATACGAGCAGCCCGGTATGTCCTAGTAGCATGGATATCCAAACTCCAAGGGTCCCCTGTCAGAATTCAATCAGACAATGCCACAGCAGTGGCATATATCAATCATCAGGGTGGCACCAGGAGTCGTGCAGCCCAGAGGGAAGTAAATTACATCCTGAAATGGGCAGAAAGATATGTCCCAGCCATATCCGTGGTATTCATTCCAGGAGTGGAGAATTGGAAGGCGGACTTTCTAAGTCGCCAGCAATTATGCCCTGGGGAATGGTCCCTTCACCCCGAGGTTTTCCGGACAATATGTCAGCGGTGGGGAACACCGGATGTAGATCTTCTAGCATCCAGATTCAACGCAAAGGTGGACAGGTTTGTCTCTCGGATAAGGGATCCCCTAGCTTGTGGCTCGGATGCCCTAGTGTTCCCTTGGGATCAGTTCAAGCTGATATATGCATTTCCACCGCCACAATTGTTACCTCGATTACTCCGCAGAATCAGGGTAGAAAAGAAACCAGTGATTCTGGTGGCTCCAGCGTGGCCCCAAAGAGCATGGTACGCGGAGATTGTAAAAATGTCAGTGGGGAGTCCTTGGACTCTCCCACATCGTCCGGACCTGCTTTTGCAAGGACCGATATACCACCCTTCCTTACCAGCCCTAGGTTTGACGGCCTGGCTATTGAAGCCCACATTCTAAAAAAGAGAGGTCTCTCTAATCCTGTGGTAGCTACCATGATCAATGCCAGGAAGCCGGTATCCAGGCAGATCTACTATAGAATCTGGAAGGCGTACATCGCCTGGTGTGAGGCCAAGAAATGGCATCCACGTAAGTACGTAAATAGGTAGGATTCTGGACTTCCTACAGTGGGCTGTAGATAGGAAGCTTGCCTTGAGTACTATCAAGGGTCAGATTTCGGCCTTGTCAATATTTTTTCAAAGGCCCTTGGCTTTGCATTCACTAGTCAAAGCTTTTATACAAGGAGTGATGCGTATTAGCCCTCGGGTTAATATTCCCATATGTCCATGGGACTTAAACCTGGTTCTGTCGGTTCTACAGAAGCAACCATTTGAACCATTATAGCACATTTCCTTGGTTCTTCTCACCAGGAAATTGATTTTTCTAGTAGCCATTTGTTTGGCTAAAAGAGTGTCGGAATTAGCCGCTATGTCCTGTAAAGAGCCATATCTGGTTATCCATAAGGACAGAGTAGTGTTACGTCCTCATCCAGCCTTTCTTCCTAAGGTGGTATCGAGGTTTCATTTGAACCAAGATGTGGTTCTTCCTTCCTTTTTCCCCAAACCTAGTTCGGTAGAGGAAAAGTTATTACATTCTTTGGATGTAGTAAGAGCAGTTAAAGCTTATCTAAAAGCCACTGCTCAGATTCGTAGAACGGATACTTTGTTTATTCTGCCGGAAGGCCCCAGAAGGGGTCAGGCAGCGTCAAAATCTACTTTAGCCAAGTGGATTCGACAGGTCATAATGCAAGCCTATGGCTTGAGAAGGAGACCGCCTCCGTTTAAAGTTAGGGCGCACTCCACGAGAGCAGTTGGAACTTCATGGGCAGTGCATCACCAGGTCTCCCTGGCTCAGATCTGTAAGGCCGCAACATGGTCTTCAGTACACACGTTTACTAGGTTCTACCAGGTGGACGTTAGAAGTCAGGAGGATGTCGCCTTTGGGCGCAGTGTGTTGCAGGCCGCAAAAGATCCTCATGTCTGATAGCGCTCAGCTTATGTATGGTGTATCCCCCCCCTCATTGGGCATTGCTTTGGGACGTCCCACATAGTAATGACTATGTCGCTCTGTGTCCCGTGATGTACAAGAAAGAAAATAGGATTTTTATAACAGCTTACCTGTAAAATCCTTTTCTTGGAGTACATCACGGGACACAGAGCTCCCACCCCTCTTTTGGGGACACTTATTGCTTTGCTACAAAACTGAGGTACTCCCGGATGGGAGGGGCTTATATAGGGGAGGGTACTTCCGGTTTTGGAAGTTGCCAGTGCCAGCACCTGAAGGTATCTATATAACCCACATAGTAATGACTATGTCGCTCTGTGTCCCGTGATGTACTCCAAGAAAAGGATTTTACAGGTAAGCTGTTATAAAAATCCTATTTTTTTCCTTGTTTTCTACAACAGTCTAAAATAAATATTTAGTGAAAATAAGAATTCATCTGATCCTATTTAGACCTCGCTCCCACACAAGGGGTAAACTTTGTTTTTTGCCCTTTGAACCAACCGGATTTCCCTATTTTTAGGGTAGATTAGCAGGTCTATATCTACCCCCGGAACACTTTCTTCCCTATAACCCATCCCCCCCTTCTTTTTTTTTTTTCTAAAATCGTCTTTAAGATGACCAACAATAAACAACAAACTATTCCATTATCGATTAAGTTGCTATCAGTAAATGCCAAAGGACTCAATATACCTGAAAAAATAACCATTTCTTAATGAATTTCATAAACATAAAGCTTACATCATTTGTATCCAAGAGACTCATTTTAAATCTGACAAATTCCAAAATTGCAAGACAAAAGATACCCAACAGTATATCATGCCACAAACCCTGAAGGAAAAACAAAAGGAGTCTCTATTCTGATTTCCAAACAGACTTCGCTTCAGATTCTTAAAACTTTGACAGCCCCCGGAGGAAGATATATGTTCCTAAAGGGTAAATTAGGCCAAAATCCTATAACAATAGCAAACATCTATGCGCCTAACTCAAAGCAGGTAACCTTTTTCCGCAAAATAAAGGATTTATTAACTACCTTTGCATCATGTATTCTCATATTAGGAGGGGACTTCAATGTCCCGCTTAACCCCATTATAGATACCTCAAATGGAGCATCGAGTCTTCCATATAGAGCACTCAAACAAATCAAACTCCAGTTGAAGGAAATAATGCTACATGACACCTGGCGAACTCTTAATCCTCAAACTAAAGACTTTACGTTCTTTTCAAGTCTTCATCAAAAATACTCGAATCGACTACTTTTTTATAACACAGCCTGATCTAACCCTTCTAAAAAACGCAACAATAGAATCCATGACTATATCTGACCACCACCCAATCACCATGACGTTGACATTCCCAGAGAAAAGCACCATTACCAAAACATGGAGACTTAACACGACTGTACTGAAAGACCCTATTGATGTATTAGAGTTCAAGGAAACATAGACTACTTTTTGAGAAATGAAAATGAAGAGACCACGCCACTTACGAAATGGGAGGCACACAAATGCGTCATCAGAGGGGAATTTATTAAAAAACTAGCCAAAATTAAGAAAGAACAACAATCCAAAATAAAATCACTAATTGAACATATTCACAAACTAGAATTAGCACACAAAAGGACTGTTGCAATCTCAGCATTTGAGGACCTAACAAAAGCAAGAAAACTATTCTCAGAGGAATTAAACATGAAAACTAAAAGACAATATATATTAAGGCATAAGGTATATTATGAACAAGGAAATAAGAGCGGAAAACTTCTTGCAAAAGCGGTCCAGAGCAAAAAAGTTAATGCAACTATTCACCAAATAAGTGATAAGCAAGGTAAATTACAGTCCTCGAATGAGGAGATTGCAAAGCAGTTCAAACTATATTACCAATCCCTATATAGCATTCCATCCAATCCCAAATGCCCGCATGACTCAGATAAAAGAGCAAAACTCATCCAAGATTTCCTAGGGAAATACAGCCCACCCCAAATTCCAGAGAACATAGCACGAGAACTAGAAGAACTGATTTCAAGCCCGGAATTTGACAAAGCAATAAAAAGAAATAAAAATGGGAAAAGCCCCTGGCCCAGATGGACTACCCTTACAATATTATAAAACTTTCACTGACATACTAAAACCAAGATTTCTGAAAACGTTTCGGTCACTAAACTCCTATAAACGACCCCCAAAACTATTACTAGAAGCCCATATCACTGTGATTCCCAAGGAAGGCAAAGATACTACTCAGGTCACCAATTACAGACCGATTTCTTTAATGTAGATGTGAAGATTTATGCCAAAATATTAGCCAACAGAATTTTACCCTTATTGACGTCCCTTATAGCCCTCGACCAAGTGAGGTTCATACCAGGTAGAGAGGGACGAGACAATACAATTAAAGCACTGAACATTAATTACTGGTTAACAACAAAACAAAAACGAGTTTTTTTTCTCTCCCTTGATGCCGAGAAGGCGTTCAACAGAGTGGCCTGGGATTTCATAGACGCGGTACTGGAACACATATAGGCATTTTGCTTCTGATGAGATCTTACATTAAAGCACTATATTCTAATCCAACAGCTCGAGTCCGGGTCAATGGCCATCTGTCGAACGCCTTCAACTTACGAAACGGTACCAGACAATGATGCCCCTTATCCCCACTATTATTTGTTCTAACTTTAGAGCCATTATTAAACAGGATTATAGTCAGCAATGATATCAAAGGGATTGAGATTCAGAGCAAAACATATAAAATCGCAGCATTCGCTGATGATATGCTTCTTTTCCTTTCAGAACCTCACACATCTTTACCCAATCTCCTGAAAGACCTAGAGCAATACCAATTATTATCAAATTTAAAAATTAATCATGCCAAATCCAACGCCCTAAATGTCACATTACCCTCAAGTTCGGTAGAATTATGTAAAAAAAACTTTCCATTTACTTGGGCTAAACAAAACATTACATATCTAGGAATTGAAATCCCCTCTAATTCGAACAACTTATACCAATTAAATTACATACCCATACTAAAAGAAGCACAGGCAGACTTTAAGAGATGGAACTCTTTAAATATATCCTGGTTTGGGAGGGCCTCATTGATAAAGATGACAATTTTACCCAAATTTCTGTATGTCATGCAAACAATTCCCATTAAATTACCATCATCACTCTTTTCATCCTTCCGTAGGGCATTCTCCCTCTTTATTTGGAGGGGCAAACCTCCCAGAATAAAATTTGCTAGATTAAATCTACCCAAAAATAGGGTGGGAATAGCTCTACCTGATCTTAGAAAATATCATCAAGCAACACTTCTAACACCGATAGTGGATTGGAACATACACCAAAAAGTAAAAGATTGGGTGACTTTGGAACACATCCAGTTCCCCTTAGAACTAAAGTCCCTACCTTGGATCCACCCCAAATTTCACTCAAAACACACAGAATCACATCCTCTCATAGGTCCCACACTTGAGATATTCCATAACCCTTTCAAAACTGAAAATACATCACCGTGGTTTAGTCCTCTCACGCCATTAAGAAACAATCCAGACTTCCCCCCAGGCCTAGAGAAAAACTTTCTATCACATTGTTGGCCTCACGAAGAGATATTGGTCAAACATTTCTTTAAAGATGGAAAAATTTTATCTAGGGAAGACCTACATAAAGTCCTCAAACCATTCTCAATCACACAATGGAAATACAACCAAATAAGGCACTTTCTGACCAAATGAGAAATGGTTCAATTTTGGACAAGACCCCTTACGACATTAGAAGACCTATGTACAAAAAAAAACCCACACAGACATCATCTCGAACATCTACAACTCGCTTTTCGAAGGGCTAACAGACTTCTCCAGCGTGTCATGTCAAAAATGGGAAAGTGATCTAGACATCACACTGACGAAAGAAAACTGGGAAAAAATATTTATTTACGCACACAAAGGTTCCCTAAATGTAGCCACCCAGGAGGCTGGTTTTAAAATTCTCACCAGATGGTACAGAACCCCCACCATCGTACACAAATTCTATCCCCAAAGCTCTGACAGGTGTTGGAGATGCAAACAAGATGAGGGCTCGATGCTTCATATTTGGTGGTCCTGCCCCTTGATTCAAAGTTTTTGGAAATTGGTGCACGAAACCACTATCTCGATCACATCAGAACACCTAAAATTTGGACCAGCACAATACTTCTTGCGTTTCAATTCTATCCCCAGAAAACAATATCTGAAATCATTACCTATGTTTATGATTAATGCGGCACGTCCCTGCATTCCATGTCACTGGCGTTCTAACAAGATCCTGACGAAAGTAGAATGGTTCAGAAGAATAAACAATATAGAACAAATTGAAGAACTCAGAAGTATCTCTCAGGAAAAAAATTATTAAATTCTCGACAACTTGGCATGATTGGATCGTTTTTAAAAACTCTCAGGAATACAAACAAACCATGAAGTAGAAACAGTATTCATTCTTAAGGAACATAGCTTTCACATGCCTTTTAGAAAACTCTCTACAGTAGGAATCCTAACTCATTGATCTGATATTTCTTTAACAATTTTTTTTTCTCTCCTTCCCCCACCCCCCCCCCTCTAAAACCCCCTCGTTGACAGAATTAAATAAGGTGTGTAGCGGGTATGCATATTCCCCGGTGTAAATTTGAATCTGGCGGTGACACCAGTGATGTGTGATTCCCTGCGGCCCAGCAGGTGGTGTCGCTAGGGGTGGGGGTTGAACCATTGCTGTGTGCCGTACCTCTTTTTGTCCTCCCTCGGCAGCGGTATGGTGGGGCGGGGAACTCGCCATGCTTGCTGGGAGAGGGTATAAAGGGGGCCGGCCATCTTGGTCACGGGGGTTCGTAGTCCGAGACACCTTTTAGTCTGCGGACGGTGGGTCGTGCCGGTCCTCTGGGTGGCCTAGGCCTGGAGGACCACCGGAGATCGTGTTCCATCTCAGGCACCTTTGGCCTGGGGTGAGGTACTTGAATGGAGGTCCGGGGGATTGGGTACCCGAATCCAGAAGGCGCAATTGACCGGGGGGAGCTCCTCACTTGAAGACCCGGTGCAGCATATTGCCGGTGACGGGTGAGTCTCTCGTCGGAGACCGCCTGGAAGGAAATCCCCCCTCGTGCGTAGACCGCAACCCACTTTCAGGGGAGAAAGTGGAGAACGATTGTATCTGGGCCTATTCGCACCCACACCTCCTTTCCTGTGCTGTTCTTCAAGGGAGTTCAACCGTTTGTGTTCATTCGCATGAGAATAAAGGAGTGTTGGACTTTAATGGTGTGGGGCTCATTTCTGACGGACATGGCTCAAGGTGACTCTCGGAGGGAGGATCCAGGTGCACAACACTGACCCGAAGGTAAATTAAGAACGTTGCCTATACCGCACTGATACGTGTGGTGGAGGCCTGGCGTGGTGTCCCCGCTCCCTCCCCTCTGAGATACCCCTAGACAAGAGACAGACGAGCAAGAGAGGGGAGCGAGGGTGAGACGCTACAGGTGTATCTTAATAACTAGAATATTCTCTTAAAACAAAACAAACAAAAAACAATGTAATATTTTTTATTGACTACTAGCACACACTGATAGTTATATGCATAAATATATGTATACCATGTGTTTCTGTATGATATACTATATCCTAATTTTCAATTTCAAGAATTTCAGATGCTCATTCTTGTAATACGTTATATTTTGTTATCATTTTTCACTTAATTAAAAATTTGTGAAACAAAAAAAATATATATTTACAAAAATGTGAGGGGTGTACTCACCTTTTGTGAGATACTGTGTGTGTGTGTGTGTGTGTGTGTGTGTGTGTCTGTATATACAGTCAGGTCCATAAATATTGGGACATCGACACAATTCTAATCTTTTTGGCTCTATACACCACCAAAATGGATAAGAAATGAAACGAACAAGATATACTTTAACTGCAGACTTTCAGCTTTAATTTGAGGGTATTTACATCCAAATCAGGTGAACGGTGTAGGAATTACCACAGTTTGTATATGTGCCTCCCACTTTTTAAGGGACCAAAAGTAATGGGACAATTGGCTGCTCATCTGTTTCATGGCCAGGTGTGTGTGTTATTCCCTCATTATCCCATTTACAAGGAGCAGATAAAAGGTCCAGAGTTAATTTCAAGTGTGTTATTTGCATTTGGAATCTGTTGCTGTCAACTCTCAATATGAGATCCAAAGAGCTGTCCCTATCAGTGAAGCAAGCCATCATTAGGCTGAAAAAACAAAACAAACCCATCAGAGAGATAGCAAAAACATTAGGTGTGGCTAAATCAACTGTTAGGAGCGTTCTCTCTTTATAAGGATGTTCCAGTGAGCTCAGCAACACCAAAAGACCCGGAAGACCACGGAAAACTGTGGTGGATGACCGAAGAATTCTTTCCCTGGTGAAGAAAACACCCTTCACAACAGTTGGCCAGATCAAGAACACTCTCCAGGAGGTAGGCGTATGTGTGTCAAAGTCAACAATCAAGAGAAGACTTCACCAGAGTGAATACAGAGGGTTCATCACAAGATGCAAACCATTGGTGAGCCTCAAAAACAGGAAGGCCAGATTAGAGTTTGCCAAACAACATCTAAAAAAGCCTTCAATGTTCTGGAACAACATCCTATGGACAGATGAGACCAAGATAAACTTGTACAGGGGTGCAACGGATCAAAAAACTCACGGATCGGATCGTTCCTCGCATCAGAGTCACGGATGGGATAATTTTTCGGATCAGCAAAAAAAAAAGACAAATTTTGTTACACCCACCGGAGTTTTATATTTCACAGTTATTTTCAACACAAAACGGAGCCTATTATGCTTAAATACAGTATTTGTAAATCCGACAGACTGTTTAGATGTTACATTTTAAAAACAGCAGCAAACCTGATGACCTTACATGGTTGCTAATGTGACAGAACACCTCTGATTTTTCACATTTAACTAAATGTTAAATGTGAAAATCAGAGGTGTTCTGTCACATTAGCAATCATGTAAGGTCAGCAGGTTTGCTGCTGCTTTTAAAATTTAACATCTTAACAGTCCGTCGGATTTACAAATACTGTATTTAAGCATATAAGCTCAGTTTTGTGTTGAAAATAACTGTGAAATCTAAAACTCTGGTGGGTGTAACAAGATGTCCTCTTGCCCCCTTCTCACTTTATCATTACTGTGCAGGAGCGTGGGGTGTAGCAAATTTGGCAGCGACGAAACGTCACTTGCTGACGAGACAGCGGCCGCCGCCAGGTATATCAAGATGGCCACCGCAGCCTTTCCTATGGCCGAGGCAGCGGAGCGCTCCGCGGATCGCGTGGTGTGCCGATCCTAACCGGTTGACCCGTTTGGATCACGGGAACGGTGACGATCCGTTGCACCACTAAACTTGTACCAGCGTGATGGGAAGAGGAGAGTATGGAGAAGGAAAGGAACTGCTCATGATCCAAAGCATACCACCTCATCAGTTAAGCATGGTGGTGGTAGTGTCATGGCGTGGGCATGTATGGCTGCCAATGGAACTGGTTCTCGTGTATTTATTGATGATGTGACTGCTGACAAAAGCAGCAGGATGAATTCTGAAGTGTTTCGGGCAATATTATCTGCTCATATTCAGCCAAATGCTTCAGAACTCATTTGATGGCGCTTCACAGTGCAGATGGACAATGACCCGAAGCATACTGCAAAAGCAACCAAAGAGTTTTTTAAGGGAAAGAGTGGAATGTTATGCAATGGCCAAGTCCATCACCTGACCCGAATCCGATTGGGCATGCATTTCACTTGCTGAAGACAAAACTGAAGGGAAAATGCCCCAAGAACAAACCGGAACTGAAGACTTGCAGTAGAGGCCTGGCAGAGCATCACCAGGGATGAAGCCCAGCGTCTGGTGATGTCTATGCGTTCCAGACTTCAGGCTGTAATTGACTGCAAAGGATTTGTAACCAAGTATTAAAAAGTGAAAGTTTGATTTATGATTGTTAATCTGTCCCATTACTTTTGGTCCCTTTTTTAAAAAGTGGGAGGCACATATACAAACTGTTGTAATTCCTACACCGTTCACCTGGTTTGGATGTAAATACCCTCAAATTAAAGCTGAAAGTCTGCAGTTAAAGCACATCTTGTTTGTTTCATTTCAAATCCATTGTGGTGGTGTAAAGAGCCCAAAAAAATATCCTGACTGTGTGCATATGTGTGTGTGTGTGTGTGTGTGTGTGTGTGTGTGTATATGTATATGTGTGTGTGTGTGTGTGTGTGTGTGTGTATATATATATATATATATGTGTGTGTGTATGTATGTGTATATATATATATGTGTGTGTGTGTGTGTGTGTGTGTATGTGTGTGTGTATATATATATATATATATATATATATATATATATATACACACACACACAGTGGGTACGGAAATTATTCAGACCCCCTTAAATTTTTCACTCTTTGTTATATTGCAGCCATTTGCTAAAATGATTTAATTTTTTTTCCTCATTAATGTACACACAGCACCCCATATTGACAGAAAAACACAGAATTGTTGAAATTTTTGCACATTTATTAAAGAAAAACTGAAATATCACATGGTCCTAAGTATTCAGACCCTTTGCTCAGTATTTAGTAGAAGCACCCTTTTGATCTAATACAGCCATGAGTCTTTTTTTGGGAAAGATGCAACAAGTTTTTCACACCTGGATTTGGGGATCCTCTGCCATTCCTCCTTGCAGATCCTCTCCAGTTCTGTCAGGTTGGATGGTAAACGTTGGTGGACAGACATTTTTAGGTCTCTCCAGAGATGCTCAATTGGGTTTAAGTCAGGGCTCTGGCTGGGACATTCAAGAACAGTCATGGAGTTGTTGTGAAGCCACTCCTATGTTATTTTAGCTGTGTGCTTAGGGTCATTGTCTTGTTGGAAGGTAAACCTTCGGCCAAGTCTGAGGTCCTGAGCACTCTGGAGGTGGTTTTCGTCCAGGATATCCCTGTACTTGGCCATATTCATCTTTCCCTCGATTGCAACCAGTCGTCCTGTCCCTGCAACTGAAAAACACCCCCACAGCATGTTGCTGCCACCACCATGCTTCACTGTTGGGACTGTATTGGACAGGGGATGAGCATTGCCTGGTTTTCTCCACACATACTGCTTAGAATTAAGGCCAAAAAGTTCTATCTTGGTCTCATCAGACCAGAGAATCTTATTTCTCACCATCTTGGAGTCCTTCAGGTGTTTTTTTAGCAAACTCCATGCAGGCTTTCATGTGTCTTGCACTGAGGAGAGGCTTCCGTCAGGCCACTCTGCCATAAAGCCCCGACTTGTGGAGGGCTGCAGTGATGGTTGACTTTCTAAAACTTTCTCCCATCTCCCGACTGCATCTCTGGAGCTCAGCCACAGTGATCTTTGGGTTCTTCTTTACCTCTCTCACCGAGGCTCTTCTCCCCCCAATAGCTCAGTTTGGCCGGACGGCCAGCTCTAGGAAGGGTTCTGGTCGTCCCAAACGTCTTCCATTTAAGGATTATG
Source organism: Rana muscosa (assembly GCA_029206835.1). Classification (NCBI taxonomy): domain Eukaryota; kingdom Metazoa; phylum Chordata; class Amphibia; order Anura; family Ranidae; genus Rana; species Rana muscosa. The sequence continues at coordinate 1,098,460,394 of CM055122.1, read as the reverse complement.
GAGGCCACTGTGCTCTTAATCTTACGTGCAGCAGAATTTTTTTGTAACCTTGGCCAGATCTGTGCCTTGCCACAATTCTGTCTCTGAGCTCTTGAGGCAGTTTTTTTTTACCTACATGATTCTCATTTGCTCTGACATGCACTGTGAGCTGTAAGGTCTTATATAGACAGGTGTGTGGCTTTCCTAATCAAGTCCAAACAGTATAATCAAACACAGCTGGACTCAATCGAAGGTGTAGAACCA